>CACRXP010001025.1:162056-187988 GCA_902702965.1 Spirometra erinaceieuropaei
GCATATTCGGCCTAAATGCCTCGATATGAGGGCTGGGGTGCAGTTGGGAACACGCTACGTTTTGAGTCGGGGTATTTGAGGCACTGTTAGCCGAGTGTGGAGGAAAAGATTTTATAATGGTGCTGGATTTATCGGGTGTCCGAGTGGCTGAGACAGCAATTGGATTTGCCTTTGACTTAGACACATGCTTAGGCTTACTAGGGGTTACTGGGGGAGTCGATAGAGGCGTGTTTATACCAGGCGTGATGGTGTGTTTAAAGAGCTCAGCATTAAAAGTAGTCGAATTCCCTACGGAATTGACTATGATCTGATGAGCAGATGCCGCAGATGGTTTAGTAGAGGACTTATTCAGACTGACAGTAGGTGTCATTATCTTGGTGCTGGTTTATGCCGATTTTTATTTATTCAGTCTTCGCTGCGTGGGTGTGATGTCTGGCGAAACGGACCAGCGCCATTTACGGCAGAAGTCTCTAGTCATCTCCCCCCTTGACAAGATAAAATCGACTTCTATCATGGAGGAAAAGGGTAACTAATATCGGCGCATTACGGCTTAGCGAGCGAAGTCGCTTAGCTTGTGTGACATTGAAACTCAAGCCACAACTTTGTAGGAACAAATGCGCTCCCTCCATAGCAGATAAGTGGCTCGGAATGTTTCGCAGTACGAAATTATGCTTGCGCTTAATTCTTTCCCTCAGTTTCCGAACTGATTACCCCAATAAGTTTAAAAGCTTGTTCAATTACTTTTTCAGAAGTGCTGCTTATGTCGCCATAAATCAACTGGTCGACTATTTCGCAGGCTGATGGCCGGCTACGACTAGCAGAGGCGTATTTTTGGACGAATGAGGGCTCAAGAGGTTCTATATGTACTTAAGGGATTTGTGAGTTAATCAGATCGGCGGACGGCGAAGAACATACGCTGGCACCTGCTATGTCTTCAGTCGCGATTTTAGCACCCAGAGACGGTGGGGAGGCCGCAAGCTTTCGCCGTTCAGCACGTGCTCAGACAAGAAAAGTTTTTCGTTACAGAAGAAGGGTCAACACGTTGACAACGTTCGGAAAATCGCACTTTATTGCAAGTGCTACTGTTATTTAACTACGAAAAATAGAAAGAGATAGTAGGGAAAGTAGTCACTACAAAGGTTTTTTTTACAAAATACGACTATTTTGCAAAACTGTCAAATAAAACTGGGAAAAATTATATCTTGTATTGAAAGGCGACTTTTAAAAGGGACTCAAGTAAAAAAAACAGGCATTAATTGCTTAAGAATATCCAGATAAACGCAAAGCTTCACTTTTTCTTTGAAATTGAGCTGCGCGGTTTAACATCCAAGACAGAGGGTATGGACTCCTTATACTGCGTAAATTCCTGTCCCTACATATGCGACTACTCTTTCGCCCTGTCAAGTTTGACTGTCTCTGCGAAAAAGACTTTTTCACAGATATTCGGATACCGTCATCTAGGAAAACAATAGTTTCTATTTATCTGGCTCCATAACACTCCAAATTCGCATTTTTTGTGGAGTTTGTTGGCTCGTTACTATTTCCTTTTCACTATGTTACACTCGCTGCTGTTACAGGTATGCGGTTAAACTCTGAGATCTAACCTAGCTTCGTGAGCTAACAAGGTACAACAATCACAAAAACTTAGCCAAATTGAAACGCACATTTTAAAACGGTGTGTGCTGATAATTTTGGAGTCGCTCTGACTATCGAGGAATCGCTGTATATTTTTTGCCGCTGTTCGCACCGTCTTGTTAAATGCTTCAGAAAATACTTTTTCATCTTATTCTTTTGAGATATGAGATTGCAGACGGAATTAAAATATGTAAGCAATTTTCCGTGTAGTGAAATCGTAAGTCTCTCAAACACAGCAGCTTGCGCCCGTCTTAATGAAACCGTTTACCACTAACCGCGACATGAGGATTGTGCGTGTCATGGCTCCTCTACACACTCTAGCGTTAAATGTGGAAATTTCTGCTAATAAGGCAGATGAGTGTGACAGCCTTGTTACTGAAATGTGAGTTTACATTTTTTCATTTAAATTCGTTGTTTGAAGGAACATTTGGCCGAGACGTTTGCCGGTAGTGAGACCTTTTCAAGTACCTCTTCTATCGTTTACCTTCCCTTCTGCTGAGTCGACCAGCTTTGTTGGTTCTCTAGAGAACCAACAAAGCTGACGTATTAGTTTCGCGAGGTCCCAGGGGACCTCGCGAAACTAATACGTCAGCATCTTTGTCCGGCATATATAAACTAAATTTTCCCGTTTATGCTAGAGAAGTCGGGGAATGGTTTATTGCCGTATATGTTAGTGATACATCCAACACGGTAAGTAAAATGCTACTGGTGTCTTTCCATTTTATTAATCGTTCTGATTCATTCCGTTTGGAATCGACACTGGCACCAGCCGATACACGTGTTTTCATTTCCAACTATTTGCAGTACATCGGACTTGTTGATACCTCAAAACCTGATTCTGGTTTTAAATTGCGTTTTTTATAAACTTAAAACTTCGGTAACATTTCTGCTCATCTGGGAGCCTTAGGTAAACGTTGATGTCTTCTGTGCGGTTTTAGGACACTTCTTTTCCGAAAGCTATTTTCGAAGTTTTGGAGCTAGACGGTTGCCTAAGCACAACCAATATAGCACCCAGCCCGGTCCGTTCGTCTTCTGTAAACTTTGGAGGATTTGATGTTCAGGACCATTTAAATAATAAAACCGGGCTTCCCATCTTCAACTCACTATCTTTGTCGGAATATTCTGGAAAAACATATTCGTACGTTTTGCCTTATATATTAACTTCTCAGTTTCATGCTGAAATAACGAATAAATTCCACCGCTTGATATCGTAGGGTAAATTTCTTGATGGTTGGACTTAATCCAGCCGTCATACTTTCGGGGGCCTCAAGTTCCGCGTCTACGAAATTACCTTTGATCAATTTTAATTTATCTGGTTTTTGGGAAATCTTGTATGTGTTTTTTAGTCTCTTTGTTCAAAATATTTAAGTCTTACTCCAAGGATGTGTGACTTTCAAAGATGCCGGCTTTTGAAGAAGCTTTCCTGGCGCCTGCAAGAACTACGCTCCGTACCAAATAGTTACCTGTGTAGTACGAATTTTCCCGTTGATTTTCGTTGTCCGTATAAATCCAAACATACTTGATAGACGAAATGCACATATATATTCCTTGTCTTACTCATTTTATATCATATTTCGTCGGTACATCTTTTGGTTTCGAAACGTTTCTAATATGTGATTTTTAAGAACGGTAAATGTCCATTCAAACAGCATCACATCAGCACGTTTATCATGGCAACCTATAATGTATACAATCTAGTCTATATACATTGCACATTTCTTATGAATCCTATGTGACGCCTTCCTAACAGCATATCGAAATTATGATATTCGTTTTTAGTTTGAAAGCCCTTTATTTAGGTGTAACGGCAAGTGGGATAAGAAGGTATTCGGGACGGAAAAAGTTTTAAAAAGCAGAAAGACACTTTCTCGAATGAAGGCGAAATTTCGAGTTCCAAGTGCATGCATAAGTGAAGAGGAAGATAAGTCGAGCATCGACATTTTCCCTTTAAATAGCTAATTCAAAGAAGCCATTTGCTACCAAATGAGTACAAGGAAGATTATTTTTCTGCATTTTCCCTACATAATATATATATATTTCCGTCGGGATTCGAGTTAGCATAGGTTGTTTAGATAAATTTTCCCAGTTGATTTAATGCTCCATACTAGATAAATCCGCAAACGCACAGATGCGGTGGTCGGTAGTAACCGACGGGGGAAATGGCGTGGATATAAAGAAGGATTTATTGCCGTCTCGTGGGCATCCTTTGCGGTGATAAAATAACTTCGTAGTGTATTCTGCATGAGAAGTGTGGTCTCTGAATCAGTAAATTATCCAACGCATGAGGTCTCGTTTCATCAGCTCTATCACCTGTGCATACAGCATTTTGTTATGTTTATGTTGGATTATCTAATTTGTTAGCGGCTTTGATAAGCCCGAGGATAGTAAACTACAGTGCCTAACCGATCCCATGAAATCTTGGCCAATATTCTGGAATGCGTTTCCGATAAGGAAGGATTGCTTAAGTGGGGTTGTTGTATCAATTATCAAGCATCATAACCCTATGACAATTCGGACTCGACAGGATGTCGGCTTTTGAATGCACTTCTTTATGAGCTGCTGCAGAAACCACACTCGGTGAAAAATGACTACTTATGTAGCGTGCATTTTTCCTATTGATTTTCGATGGTCTTATAAATTAAAATATATTTTACAGAAATTATGCACAAAAATATGCTTTCTTTTGCTCATTTGGAGAGAAATCATATTATCTTTGTAGTTTATGCCGAAGAAAGTGTGTATTTAGGATTTAAAAAGTTTTAAATATGAGATTTTTAAGACCGTGCGATGTCCATGCGTCCAAGACCGCACATATCCGTTTACTAATGCTTCTCATGAAATGTACAACACAGCCCCGATCTAATGCAAAATTACATGAAAATCTCTATGATTTCTTCTCAAAGGCATAGAGGAATATATTATTTTCCTTACGCGGAAAGCATGCACCTAGTAGACTGAAATTGCTAAACGCTGATGCAATGGCAGAGCAGGCTAAAATTATTCGTTAATTGGAAAACTTTTTAAAAATCTAACTGTACACTTTCTTCGACATAAACTATGAAGACAATGTGATTTCCCTCCAAATGAACAGAAGACAGTATATTTTTGTGCATGGTTTTTGTAAAATATATTTAAATTTATAAGACCATCGAAAATCAATAGGAAAAATGCACGCTACATAAGTAGTCATTTTTTTCCGAGTGCGGTTTCTGCAGGAGGTCAAAAAGAAGTGCATTCAAAAGCCGACATCCTGTCGAGTCCGAAATTTTATGGGGTTATGCTGCTTGCTACTTAGTATTACAACCCCACTTCTTATCGGAAAAGCATTCCAGAATTTTTGCCAACATTCCATGAGATCGGTCACGCATTGTGCTTGGAGGATATGTTGGACGTCTGCAGAAAAGTCTTTGTTCATAGCTGTTTTAGAAACTGAAAAATGAAAATGACGCCATCTCCAGCTTAATGCGTATGAGAACTCGGTTTTCCTTACATCATGGCTGAATTAATGTGGGCATCAAACACAAATAGAAGCAGTACACATCACTCTATTACATTTATCCACGCATGCTCATAAGTTATCATGTCGTTATAAATGTACGTGCCTGGTATTCCTTTCCATGTTAATCTTTTCCGAAACCACACTTGCCTGACTTTTTGTGATGTAAAGCATTTCGTCAGTCATACAGAGTCTGTGATCGTTCACAGGTAGAATTTGCCTTTTTCCGGCGCAGTTCAGACTCGCTGTATTCTGTTTGGTGAGAAAAAACGCGCTAGAGGTAACCCGTCACTGACGTCACTGACACTGATTTTTTCCAATTCCCCAACCTCTCCCGCCGCCACTTTCTCTGCTACTGCCGTCAGCCAGTACTTTCCAATCAGTGAATTATTCGTGCAGCCTCTTTGGTTCACGATAAACCTGTCTGAGTGACCGAGGCTTTCCGGCAGACCGTTGTCTGTAAACCAAAAGGGACAATTTCTGAAGAAGTCAACGGCGCAGACACCGGAAATGTAGTCATTATGCTGCGCCGAGTTTAGCGCCCTAGAAGTGGGCACTTGTTGTCGTGTTTTGGGATAAAAATTTGGCCCGTTTGAGCAAACGCGCCTTAGAAAAGAACTGGCTGCGCTGACGTTTCTGAATTGCTCACATGCTTGATAAGCTGTCTGTTGCAATTTTAGAGGGGGGCTAAACGTATCAGATAGCAGGATAAGTCGGAATTACGTGCATTCCGTCTGTCCTTGGGGACAGACCGGTCATCGTTACTCCCATACGACTGAATATTTCCGACCGCCACCGACAGGGTCTTCCCGACTTGGAGTTGGGGTATGAATGACTGTCAATAGCAAACAGAGTCGTTCAAGTCATCCAATCCTGCCTCGATATAACTTCTCATTTGCGTATTCTCCTCATCTCTCGGTCTTATAGAAGGTAGTTAAGTTTTTTGTTATGTTATTCAGAGTGGGCTTAAAACGTATGGAGGGCTTAGAAACCCATCTCCTCTGCTCCAATTCGTTATAGTAGGAGTGATCTTCACGCTGAACGTAGTCGCATCCAAGGGAAATAAACACAAACTCCAACCTCTGTTTTCTTAGTCATGCTTATTATGCCTTAGCCCGTTTTCCTCCAATCTCTACGTAGAGGTTTCAGCATCGCGTCCAAGGGACATATGGTAGACCACTGGGGGTTTGTGTATTCAACCAATCACAAAATTGGCCGATGAACTCGGGACGATTAACGACCAGACAATTACTGCGCCAAGTACAAGTAATAGCAATTAATGTGAGCAATACTAGTTTCAGTAGCTTCCATAGATACGTGCAAGTCCGAAAGTGAATTCGAGATGTCAGACGAATAAGGTTTTTGTCCCAGCGATAAAGTCTCCTCAGTTAGCCATTCACTCGAAAGTAATTAGGAGTTAGAATTCTCAGTAGGGAGGGTAAGATCTTCAGGGCGGAGGAGGGCTCAGCGGTGCAGGCAATCAATAATAGCAAGGAGATAATTCTGTAGGAATGTTGGGAAAGAAGAGGGTGACTACGACGGCTATTTCCGATCTTCCAAGCATCGTCCAATAGTCACATCCTAACCTAGGACCTCGTTTTCGAGGGTATCCTCACGGTACCATGCGAGGCCTCTATGTCCAGGCTTTAAGGTCAATTTTCAGGTCGTTCCGCCCCAGAACCAGACAGATGGAGTTTCATCTCCCGAATAAATGGCCAGTTGATAAGGCACAGGTTCACTTGCAGAAAGAGTACCTATTCACGTGTCCTTATCCTAAACAGAAACGCAAACCCAACCTTAGCGCTACTTCTAACCAGTATCACCCTGAAATAAGGCAACCTGCATTGTGGGGGTTCCCATTCCCGTGTCCTACGTGTCCACTTGTGTCTTAGCTGTGTTAAACAGCTTTCTTTGTGTTTCTTTGTTGGCAGATTCCGCATTATTCTAACTAGACGTGAAGGTACCAGGACGAACTGGAATTTCATATTGTTTTTCTTTAAAATGAGCGAACACGCCAGCCTTATCTCCGCCTTTGACTCCGCAACCTGAACTTTGTGCGTTGGTCGTCATGAAAAGGTTGCTAATTTTGTCCAGTCCAAAAAATATGACCATTCACGCACAAGCATCATTTTTCATCGCATCAATGTCCGACAAATGAAAGTGGTGTTTGTGCACGCAGGACTCTGCGTCTTAAAGCCATTAATCACGATATTTTTCGTGACAAGTATTTCGTTGTGGTCTGTTTCAATTATTTCTGAGACAACTATTGTCCCTGCACATTTCAACGACTACAACATCGACCAAAACACCCCCCCCCCGCCAAGTGCGTGGGAAGGCAGGATTATTGCCTGATTGGTTATTACCTGCGTAGAGGAAGTAATCACTGCTTTACTACTTATCCCATCAGATTTATGCAGCCGGTCTTCTAGAAAAAACAGCGTAAAGTAAAAGAGAAGAAGGCGCAAGGTGTTACACTAACGTGACATGGTCCATGATTTACTGGAGGATCATGCAGCGACAGAAGCATCGGCGGCGAAGCACGTATTCGGGTTTCTGACTAGCATAGTTTCGGAAGAATGATAAAAGTGTACCCCGGATAGTAGCAGACTTGTTTGATCCACAGAATTTTAGTGTCATCACCTCAAAAGCTCACCAGAATTTCGAGACTGACCCCAAAAGGTCGTGTCTCATACACGTGCTTCAAAAGCACGGCGTCTTCGAGCCTCCACCTTCAGTAATCTGGGCACGCTTTTAGTATGCAGCCAACCTTCTTCTAGGAGGGCTGCCTCTGTACTATTATGGTGATGTTGGCGCGGCCTGACTAAATGCCGACTATTGCAAGTTTTATAATTACTTACTGCGTAGGTCCTGAGGTATTCAAGAAACTTGAAACAGGAAAGGCATCCGTCCGACCCTCAAAATTCGTGATCACTTGCCTGAAGGAATTGCGAATTGAAGGCAGGCCTCTGGCTGCCTATCTTGTTATTTCATCCTGCACCTTTGGTCCTGTTTGATTGCATTGCATGACGAATGGCTCTGTGGATAGGGAGTAAGGACAAAGTAACTAAACAAGTTCTGCAATGAGGCTGGGTGATTTTTTTTTCTTTCATAATGTCCCCGTTTTTCGCAATATGTACTAACTCAGTTCCCACAGATTTCTGGTTAGTGACAGTTCAGTATTACTTCTGGAGACTAAAATATCCAACTCTCGTAAATAGTTCCTGACGTGCACGCTGTAAATGCCATATGGAATTTGCCAGAGTCATCCTGCGCTTGACAGCTGCCCACTTTCAGCAGACTGTTGTCAATAGCATAATCACTTGCGTTGGTTTACTCTCACATATGAAATGTTGGCGCATCGGCAACGCTTGCAAAGTTTTTGTCTACACGCAATTCTTCCAATCAAGCGGTCGCTCTTAAGGGATCAGATAGATTAGATCAGGTAAGACCTGTCGAACGATCATTTTTGTTTCGGTAAACAGGTCAAGATACAAACCAGCAGGTTTTTGATTAACGCTAGTCGTCGGTTGAACACAAGTCCTATTATCCTCCAGTTAGGAGACCTGTCCATTAGACTGTTGGTACGCTCTTCTTCAGCAAAAGTTGTCAGTTGATGGTTTGATTTCAACTGATCCCAGGGCACTAAGTAGTATGTCCTGTTTGAAAGTAAGGCTTAAGATTTAAGTCATACTGTGATTTTCGATGCCTGTTATATGTGCAGAATTTTCTATGGAGATCCACCCATAGTACTCGGTGAGGATCACTACCAGTTGGGAGGCCCTCATAACGTGTGTTCGGGCTAGATTACGGCAAAAAAGGACCATCAGCATCGGCCTCGCTTCTTTGATTCCTCATGTTCTAGTGTCTAGATTAGATCAAAACCATAGAATGTGGGATTGAACGCAGTACACGTAACATATTCTCTAATTCAGCTCCACAACGGACTAGATTGTATTCAGCAGTCCGCCCTGCCTGCTTTACGTCGTGCGCCTCAATGCCACTCCCTCTAGGATGCAACCCTGTGCTGACATTAGCTAGACTGCTAACTTGCTGGCCGCGACCATCATAGAACTGGATTCTAATAACGACTGCTCTTGGTGGCCATCCTTTTCTATTGTGCCTGGGAGTCGTGCGTATGCAGTTGCTTTCCTCATATTTCTTTCCTCCTGGGCGTAATGTACCATAATCTGGTGTTTAATGTACCCCACTTGCAGCTTCCTCTCTCCGCCTGATGCCACAAACCTGGATTTCATTCTCCTGCAATGCTTTTCCTCCCTAGAAGGGGTCGAAAGTGTTCCGGGTATCGACAGTCAGGGCCAAGTCCATCGGCTGTTTTCTCATCCCACCAACAATGCAAGCTCTGGTGATTGGAAGGAGCTTTCACCAGCCAGCTGTCCAATCACCATCGAGCTGAGCACCGCAGAGCCTCCTCTTTCCCTGTTAACTTGCAGCAGTAGCACCTCCGCCACCCAGAACACTTCTGGACTGCCACACAAGAAGCTCAAACCCCTCCAGAATAAGGACGATACTGTCGATTGTGCTTCTGAGCCTCTGTTAAAGCGGAAACTAGCGGAGCCTTCAGGAGCGGGACATGGTACTGGCGATTTTCCCGGTGACACGCCTACCTTATTAGACACACATGGCGAGGGGTCCTTTGTGAGTCCTAAATTGAGGGATCTACGCGGGCATGACAATGTTGTCAACTATCTGTACCTGAAGAATCATCAGCCAAATGGTCGACTCCTCATCAACTTCCGTTTGAGACCGCATTTTGGTGAGCATTGCAACCACTGTTTTCGCCATCGCAAATCCCTTAGGATTTCTTCACGACCTCCGTACAGATTAAGCTTTTTAAGGAAAGAGACTAAGTCACCTTGCATGAGAGAAGACAACTTAGTACTGTGCGCTGTGTGGCTTGTCCTTGAATGATGGTTTTCGTGAAAATCGATCGTTCGCATGATCGAAATTGACACTGATGATTTTGCCACCCTCTCCAGAAGTTACTGGTTTCACAGGATTGCGCACTAAAGTGTCTCCGTTTTGACATCATTCTTCTGACGTTTATTCTCTTTTACAAAAAAATTACCAGGGTGGTTGGAAAAAGGTATTAGGTAAACGGTATTAGTCAAGCTGAAGCATAGTAATAAATCTCATGCGCGTTAGGCGTCTGTCACGTTTTCAATCGTCGCGAGCGGATTCATTCTGGTGGAAGGCGGGCGAGAACGCTCAACGTCTGTAGTTCTTGTATTCTGGCGACATGTGCAGTTCGAACTGTTGAACAAGTCGGGTATGTGTCCCTGCTGCGCTACGGTCAGATTAACTGAATCCACAGTTAAACATAAGTTGACTTGCTACAGCCTAGTGGGTACTCTTCGGAAAACTGCAGATAAGTGATTTCCCGACGAAGGCTTTGCGGACTGACATTCTTAGTACATTAGATATTATCCATCCTGCCTATAAAGCAAACGAAAAAGCTACCGACAGCCATTCTCTTGTTAGCGCCGATCACGGCCCTTTTCGGTCTTCTGCTCATGCGAAAGGTTTACTCTTCCATCATCTGAGTACAGTATTTAATGGTCTAATTTTTTACGAAAACATAAGTATAAAAGTATATTTTTTTACATCACACTGTGGAATACGATTGAAGATAGTCGAAAAATACACGCTTTCGTCTAGACTGAGATTTACTTAGGTTTCTGTTATGACTTCCAGTTTAATAGTATCACTCTATCACACACATTAAGTTAGAGTTTCTGCCTATTCCAGTAGGTTTTGCAATCTTAATTAGGCAGTATGCTGTAGACGGGAGGCAGATAGGTCTTCGACCGTTTTCAGCAAGTCAACGTCAGGCCCGTAGAATTGCATGTATAGTTGAAGCACCTGGGACAGTCTAAGCTTCATTTGAGTCCTATCGTTAGGGCTCTGGAGGGAGGGGTGGGAAAGGTGTAATTCTAGTGATTGCTGCTCACCGTAGACAAAGAATGGGAGTAAACGTCGGTCCGGAGACCATGGGGAGAGGATAGGGAGGTGTTGCACATGTCTGATCAACGTAGGTTTTGAACTTTTACCAGGGTCTTCTGTACACGGAACACTTGGCTCTATCCGTGCGGCCCTTATTTTTGCCTGACGATAGTGCTGGTCGAGTGACTGCAGCAGTCTGCCTTTCGATAAACCCCTCCAAAAGGCTTGTTTAGAGTCAACTTGATTTCCATTTTTAAGCAGGTGTCCTAGGATTGGCCCCAAAGTGACTATCTTCTCAGCGTTTGCTGCAGACGCCAGTAGGCGTCTTTAATCCTCTTAAAAGGCCATTAATCCGTCTGATATACGTATCTTGCTCCACACAAGTAGCTAAATGCATAGACATACATGCGATGGTCTAGAATGACCGCCCGCGCCTATGAATTTGAAGTAAAAACTAGCGAAGCTCATTTTTATTCTGCTAGAAGCTGTAGACAGTTTGCCTCTCCTGAATGCTACTCTAACCTGCTGATTTTTCTTCTCAACTTTGGAAATGTACTTCTTTGATATTCGTTCCCTCGTGTCCTATGGTACAATCCTTAGAGATGTCCATTTGCATGAGGACACTTCTGCTATATGCTCCTTCTAAGGAGTCCCCAGAGCACTATCCTCTCCTCTCAGGGCAACTTATTGAACTGAACTTATTCCTTGACTTCGAAGACACGCTTCTGCCGATTGAACTGTGTTGCTTGCTATTCAGTTTCACGAACACTCCACCTAAGTCCGCTGTTTTAACTTTTCTGACAATGATATCATTGAAATACCGGAAATGATGACCTGTTGTGTCTAGAAATTCCTGAATGTGGACTCTCTAACCCGCTCTTGACGGAACTAGCCGAAATTGATTGTAAGAGTGATCTCCACCCCGTCAGTTCGCCTATAGGTGCATCTCTGTGCTACTCGTAGGCATGGATTAAGCCTCCTTGAACTGTTATGCTCGCGCCCATCTCCAGCCCTCTTGACTCTCTACCATTGAGAAACTCGGCGGTCCTGATGGTGTTCAAACCCACGACGGCAAGTGCAGGGCTTGTGTACAGCCAACGCTCTGACCACCTGAGCTATGAGGTCCCAACGGGGAGCCTTGAATGTAGTCACATTTAGTTCAAGTTACCCGCCTAATTTGCTGTAATGGGTCGAACCCCACCGAGACCACTGAGGCTTTCATAATTGAGTCACCTAAATTATTCAAATCTACCGAAAACACCCACAGTGTTTGACCTACCTCATAAAATGTTAACCGAAACTCGGAAAATGCGTCTTGGATTAGAAAGGATTACTTAGCTAGTGTGACAATATTGATTATCGTAAAATATTAACCCGGAATATTTCAGTCACACCAGGTTGCCGGCTGTTGAATGCGCTTCGTTCTGGCCGCTTGTTGAAATCACAGTCGGTAAAAAATGGCTATTAAAGTAGTGCGATTTCTCCTGCTAAATGTTGGTACTCTTGTAGCTTCAAAAATATTTTATAGGAAACATGCACAAAACTATTCGTTCCTGTGCTAACTTGGTAACAGATTGCGTCTTTCTTAAATTTTATACGCGAGGGAAGGGTAGCTTTTGGCCTTAAAGACAAGGAATTTGACCGTGTCCCACAGACTATGACTAGACTTCAGCCTGTCACCATTTAGTTCTGGAGTGCTTTGTTTCTATGCCAACAGGAATGTCCAGATTAGCAAGTTGAACACACGTTCGGCCGACATTCTGAAGAGCGCTTTCGGCTAGGAGGGTCTACTTAGGTAGGGTTGCAATAAACGCGATCGTACTTTACAAAAACATGCGTAAGAATACTAATCTCTGTAGTCATTCGGTAGCAAATCACGTTTTCTTCAGATTTCATATTTGACGAAAGAGTTCATTTGATGTTAGAGAAGTTTCTAATCATGGGATTTTTAAGACCGCGTAACGTTCATTCGTACAGCACCATACCTGTCCGTTTATTAGTGCTCCTCGTTTAGTGGACGACACATCCCGAATTTATTGCAAAATTTAATGTGCTGTACACGGTATATTTTTAAGGGCATAAAAAGATATATAATTGTCTATACGCAAAAAAACATGCAACATGCAGATTGAGAACTCCAAACGCGAATGCAACGGGAGATCGGACTGAAATGCATTGGGGAATTCGAAAATTTCTTTAAAATCTTGATATATCCTTTCTTCGAGTGTAAAATGTTAAGAAAACATGATTTACTATCCAATGAGTGCCAAATGAAATGCTTTTGTGCATGTTTTGTTTAAACTATATTTTACTTTATAAGCGCATTGAAAATCGATGTGAAGAATTTATATTATTCAAGTAGTAATTTTCTATCTTGCGTGGAAGTCGAAAAGAAGTGCAGTCAAATGCCGACATCTTGGCGAGACCGAAATATTATGGGACTATGTCGCGTGATAATTAGTCTTACAACCCCACCCAAGTAATTTCTCCTAATCGAAAACGCATTTCAGAAATTCGGCTAACATTTCGTGAGATCGGTTACTGACTGTCCTCATTGTCCCCTTCCGGTTTGGAATGAGAACAACGATGCTGATATTAAGAAGATAACGATGACCTTATGCTCCATCACGACTGACGTTGGTGTGTCGTCTCTTAAATTAGCCCCATGGATCTCAGTTTCGGAAGATGGGTATAAGAAACGACTACTCGAAACGTCAGACCCCAATACACCTCTCCCGGTGAACGCCTCTTTTTCTTTTGATAATAAGTTTATCTATCTTCGACACAGAAACGAAGGCGGAGTGCAGGTCCTTGTAGATTTTGTCTTTGGTATCATTTTTGCTTGTCATTTCCAGGCTTAGTTGACTATAATAGTGAGAAATATATTATTAAGTTTCGGAGGCATTATTGTGATAAAACGGTCGTTGACTCCCTAGGAGAAGGGTGACAGTTGTCTCACGATGTCTTTTTGAACTTCTGCCTCTCACTCTTCTTCCTCCGGAAGTCAGCTACAGATTAAAGTTTATCTCGCCCATATTTCGCCCAGTTGTCGTTGTTTATAAAAGCCGATCTCACTGACAGCCACGGTGTCCACCTTGCATCAAACCAACTCATTGGCTAATAGAACTATTGCCTTGTACGTGGTTGGCTGTTGAGATGTCTAGGAGGGACCTCTATGAACCTCCGCATCCTTGAGGAAGTTCGAAAGCGGGCAACCAAACTCGTTAGTGGACAGGGTTCACTACCCTACGAAACACGGCTATCCAGTCTCGGCCATTTTCCTCTGTTACAGACAACTAAGAGTTGACCTGATACAAACATTCCGTATAATGCGCGGTCAGTACTGCTGTCTCATACCTGCTGGCTTCTTTGAGTTAGCGACCACAACGAACCTCCGAGGTCATCCACTTAAACTACGTTTGACTGGCGCCAGGCTGGAAATGTGAGAGTTCTTTTCCAACAGAGTGGTCGAGGCTTGGAATGCTCTGTCTGAAGATATCGTCATGTCCACATCTGTCTTGGCTTTTAAGCGCAAGTTGGACCAGAATACCACCAAACATCATAATATCACCTGATCCATATCGTATTAGCATTTCGTTCTAACAGTTTATTACTGTTCTAACATTACTGCCTGTTAGCAACTGTTTCTTATTATCATCCCAACTCCATTGAATGTGATTGTTGGCATTTAATTCGTCTCCCTCAGAAACTCAGATCGCACCATTATTCTACAGCGCAATTATGCATAGACTGATTACTCTACACTACGTGTGAAAGGCTCGTATAACGACTTGCTACTCCTCTACTATGTATCTTCTAATCCGATACCTCGTATGCCCCTATGAACACACGCACACGCATACAAGCGCGTGAATCAGATCCACCACTGTCCCCACGAGGTGGGCCCATCAGTGACCCGTACGTGAACCTGTTAATAGTGACTCAGACTTACGATGCATTTACCTTCCTATCTCTTCCTATGTGATCCACCGTCTCGGTATCACAGGCCCTTATCTTGGCCAAGCGTAGGCTGTGATCAGATGGTTATGGCGGAGTGAGGTGATACGCAGGCCCACGCGGTGGAGCTGGGATCCGTGCCGCTGTCCCCCTTGTGTTAAAATCCTGGTCAAGTGTCTGTTGCAGATCAGGGGGGGGGGGCTGGTGGCACGTCTAAGTGCGGGTTCGGCCGTGCCAGCCGCCTTCGTCCTCTCCTACCTCCGGCTTTCTGGGCTCTGTCACGGCATCAGACACAGGTTAGGAAGAAGGGGGGAGTGTGGTAGATGTGATCCAAGTCTACTACCGCCATAAACTAATCCACATGCTAGTCACCGCGGTTGCTTCTGGCCTGCTGTGGACATTGTCGAAATGGACGGCCGATCTGTCATCACAAACCCAGGCGATCGTAGGCTCACTTGTTGTCTAAGCTAAACGGCCAATGTGATCGTGTCACACGCGAACTGATCACTGGCTCGATATGTACCACACTTTCATCACAGGGATCGTGGATCTTGCATAAGTAAAAGAGGCATATGGGGCCACTCTAAGAAGGAGTCACTGCGAGGTGATCAAAGACCGAGTTATCCACCTCGGCTGACAACCTATCAGACACGACTGGTAACATATCCGGACAGATTCAAGTGCGCTGAACTCATCATGATTATTAATGCGCCGATTTGCCTTGATGGCGAATTCTCCCGCAGTATCTGCCTCACTTTCTTTTCGCACTCTCATGCACCAGCTGGTTCTCCGAGTCAGGTCGAACTGAGAAAACAATTGGGCGCTGTTACTTACAAAGCTAGGCAGCCACGTACCACGCGTTCTATGGATAGGGGTCGGCAGGGGCTCTGTGCAGCCCGGTGAACGCGTGTGTTGGGTTAATTTGGTCTCCGTGCAGGTCCACTTAACGTACAATTCAGCATAGGCTTCTAATTATGGATATTTGATGGCGTGAAAATGAGACACACACCTAATTGGAGACGAGTGGTAAAACTTCAGTGTTGCGACATCGCTACAGCATTAGAGACTTTAAAATGTTAGAAGAACAATATTTTTTCATATTAAGCTAATGTGTGCGTCGCTGGCACTTGACTACGTCTGTGCGTCTTGAGGTGGATAGACTGGTAGGGGATAAACGTCCGAACCCGCGCTCTTTCGGGCCACTGAGCACTGTCTCAACACCCGTGCTCACGACACTCATTTGCGGCTTCACGAAGCCATGCTCTGAACAGCGGTTCTGGCAGCCACATCCACTGGCAGACGAGGCTATCTGTGAGGTCGTCTCATTCTTCTAGCATGGATAAAATTTGAAATGCGGTTTGTAGAGAGACAGGTCATGTTATAATACGCTACGGAGGAGGGGGCAAGTCATAATGCGTAAGATACTGGACCCTGTCTTACTTCCAGACGCCTGGGCCTAGTCCTATCACTGGCACATGGCGGGCGCGAGGAGAGGATGAGGTTGCTATTACGCCAGTTTGGCTTAGTATAGTTTTACGCACACACACGACAGCTCGGCCGACTTTGTCCGCCGTGTGCTCCATAGCAGACGCGGTGGGAGCAGGGACGGTGACTTGCGCAGGGGGTTTATAGTGCTAGTAGACTTGCGCTGCACCTACCTACACTCTTTCCTCCTCCCCCGTCTGAGCCCGGTGTCAAGACAGAGTCGAGAAGACCGGAGACGGGGAGGGCGCAGGTGGATGACAATGTCGAACCCACACCTTAGCGTTCCACTCCACATCCCTTGGTCCACAAAACAAATAACCAGGTTTTTGACCAACAACGACGGAGAGTATGGAGGCTGGCACGACCGAAGCCGCGCCTAGGCGTGTCGCCAACGCCTGGCTCGGATCCCACACTGTGGTGGGAGTGCCATAAAGGCCACATTAAAAAGGAGCCATTGCAGCCTGACTCTCAGACCTCCAGTCAAGGTGGTCCAAGTTGTCCCGTCAGTTGGCAACCTTCCAAGCCACGGCTTTTAGGGCACCGTGATAGCTTCAAGCGCGTCAGATTGTTTATAGTGAGGAAAATGCGCTGACTCGTCGACCTCACTCTCCCTTCCCATCCCCACACCCCAGCCTCTGTCCGAGCCGGTCAGAAGACTGGAGTGGGGAATGGGCGCGGTGGCTGGCACGGTCGACTGACCATGTCTGCGTGCGCCACGTGCACGACCTGGCCCCCCAGACACACACACCAGGATTTCACAAAACGGGGATTGAACGGCGTATCTCTCACTTGCGTGAGAGGGCCGTGGAAGGTGCTGCTTCAGCCCGTCCCAGCCCACCAGTCCGCCACTCCACACAACACACACACACACACACACACACACACACACACACACACACACACACACACACAAACAACGCGACGAACTGCGTGGGCCGAGTGGGGCGTCAATCAACAACCTTCCTATCCGCATCGCCTACAGGACGGACAGTCACCTCCTGAATCAACAGCGGATGCACTTCCATTCGCGCGTATCCACAACCACCGTGCACGAACTTCTCTTCGCCGAAGACTGCGCCCTCAACAACACCTCGGAAGAGGAGATGCAACGGAGCATGAACCTCTTCTCTGCCGCCTGCGAGAACTTCGGTCTGGTTGTCAACACGCAGAATACGGTGGTCATGCACCAACCGCCACCCAACACAGCCACTCCTACCAACGCGCCGCAAATCCGTGTAAACGGAACCCAAATGCAAGTGGTGGAGAACTTCCCGTACCTAGGCAGCACCCTCTCCCTTAGCACCAAAATCGATGACGAAGTCGCCAACAGGATCTCGAAAGCCAGTCAAGCCTTCGGCCGTCTCCAAAGCACAGTTTGGAATCGTCACGGTCTCCAACTGATCGCGAAACTGAAGATGTGCAAGGCCGTCATCCTGCCGACGCTGCTGTACGGAGCGGAGACTTGGACAGTATACGCAAAGCAGGCACATCGACTGAACTACTTTCACTTTAGTCTCGACGGGTTCTCGCCGTCAAGGAAGACAAATTCGTCGATACAAGGATACTCTGAAGTCCTCCCTGAAGCGTCCGCAAATCAACTCGATCAACTGGGAAGAGCTCGCCCTCGACCGACCGACCGACCGACCTGGAGGAGGACAGTGAAGACAGGCGCTGCGTTCTATGAGGCCAACCGCACCGCCGCCGCCAAAGTAAAACGCGAAGCCCGCAAATAATAGCTACGTTCAGTACGCAAGGCCGACGCACAACCGCTCCCAACGTGTCATCGATGTCAACGGACATTCCGGACACGAATTGGACTTATTGGACACCTCCGGATCAACTGCACCTATTGGACCGCATTAACCGTCGTCCCTTCGCACGCCTCATCCTCGTCCCATCCGCCGTCAACTAACTCTGACCACTCTTCTGAACCCCCACTTCCATCCTCCTCCTCCTCCTCCTCCTCCTCCTCCTCTGCCTCCTTCTCCTGCACTGTCTCAACGACGGCCGCCCTGGCGGCTGCCACGCACGACAACACCACCTACACCACCCAACCAACCTCCGGATCCGGATGTGAGGACCAGGATTACACCTGCCCTCACTGCGAACGCACCTTCACCTTACACATCGGCCTGGTCGGTCACTTGCGAATCCATCGCACAGAGACTGGCGAACCAGTGCCTGGGGCACCAACCTATACCCACCAAGCTCGCCTTCACTGTCTCCATTGCCTTCGCACTGTCAGACATCGCATGGGCCTATTCGGCCACATGCGCATCCACGACGACTTGCGGTAGACAACCGTCGGCTTCACCACCCCATAACACACTCCCGCCCTGCCTCTACCACCACCGCCACCCCTCCACACATCCACACTCACCCACCGCAAGCACCCAAATGCCACCTCCCACGCAAGTGTGAAGTGTACATCTCGACTCGGCCCCCATGCGGCCTCGGCTGCACGGGTGACTTGAGTCTGAGACTATTCCGATACACACACACGACAGTTCGTCCGTCGATTTCGACGATGACCACCGTGTGCCCCACAGACTGCATTGTGGGAGCAGGGACGGTGACTTACGTAGGGGTTTATAGTGCCAGTAGACTTGCGTAGCATCTACCTACACTCTCTCCTCCTCCCCCGCCTGGGCCCGGTGTCAAGACAGAGTCAAGAAGACCGGAGACGAGGGAGGCCGCAGGTGGATGGCTCGGACGGATCCTCACCTTGGCGTTCCACCACACCCCCTGGTCCACACAACAATAACCAGGATTTCAACCAACACAACAGAGATTTGGAGGCTGGCACGGCGGAACCCGCACCTAGGCGTGCCACCAACGCCTGGCTCGGATCCCACGCTGTGGTGGGAATGCCATAAAGGCCACATTAAAAAGGAGCCATTGCAGCCTGACTCTCAGACCGCCTCCCGTTAAGGAGGAGGTCCAAGGTACCCCGTCAGTTGGCAACCTTCCAAGCCACGGCTTTTAGCGCACCGTGATAGCTTCAAGCGCGTCGGATTGTTTATAGTGAGGAAAATGCGCTGAGTCGTCGACCTCACTCTCCCTTCCCATTCCCACACCCCAGCCACTGTCCGAGCCGGTCAGTAGACTGGAGTGGGGAATGGGCGCGGTGGCTGACATGGTCGACTGACCATGACTGCGCGCGCCACAGCACGACCTGGCCCCCCATACACACAAACACCAGGATTTCACACAACGGGGGTAGAACGGCGTGTCTCCCACTTGCGTGAGAGGGCCGTGGAAGGTGCTGCTTCAGCCCGTCCCCAACCCACCAGTCCGCCACTACACACAGCACACACACAACGTGACGAACTGCGTGAACCGAGAGCGGGCCTCAATCAACAACCTTCCTATCCACGACGCTTGACGTGTCGGGATAGTCTCGAACACAAGTCACCCGTGCAGCCAAAGCCGTATGGGGACCGAGTCGAGATGCACACTTCCCACTTGCGTGGGAGGCGGCAGTTGAGTGCATGAGGTGTGCGGGGGTTGATGTCTGATGGGGTGATGGTGTTAGGAGATAGAGAGTGAGGGAATGTGTGGTGTGACCGGCGGTTGTCTACCGCAGGTCGTCGTGGATGCGCATGTGGCCGAATAGACCCATGCGATGCGTGAAGGTGCGAGTGCAGTGTGGGCAGTGGAGGCGAGTGCGGTGGGTGTAGGTTGGTGCTCCAGGCACTGGTTCGCCAGTCTCTGTGCGATGGATTCGCAAGTGACCGACCAGGCCGATGTGTGAGGTGAAGGTGCGGTCACAGTGAGGGCAGGTGTAGTCCTGATCCTCATCAGTGGTATCGGGAGAGGTGGGAGAGGTGATGTCAGTTGTTGTGTCGTGGTTGGTGATGTGTGAGACAGCAGTCTGAACAGCCGTCGCTGGGGCAGTGGAGAGGGAGGAGGACGACGAGGATGGGAGTGATGGTGCAGGAGGAGTGTCAGAGTTAGTTGGCGGCAGAGAGGACGAGGAAGAGGCGGGCGGGGGGACGATGGCTGGAGCAGTTCGAGAGGTACAGTTGATCCGAAGATGTCCAACAAGTCCGATTCGTGCCCGGAATGTCCGGTGGCATCGAGGACACGTAGGGAGAGGTTGTGCGGCGGCGTTGCGGACTGGGCGAAGTTGTGATTTGCGGGCTTCGCGTTTCACTTTGGCGGCGGCGATTCGGTTGGCTTCATAGATAGCAGCGCCCGTCTTCACTGTTCTCCTCCATGTCAAGCGATCGCGAGCGAGCTCTTCCCAGTTGGTCGGGTTGATTTGCAGGCGCTTCAGGGAGGACTTCAGGGTATCCTTGTAACGGCGAATTTGGCCTCCTTGACGACGAGAACCCGTCGCGACGTCTCCGTAGAAGAGTCGTTTAGGTAGTCGCTCGTCATCCATGCGCACCAGGTGGCCGCTCCAGCGCAGCTGCATTTGTCTCAGTATGGCGTAGATGCTGAGGATTCCCGTTCGTTCCAGTACTTCCGTGTCGGGGATTCGATCCTGCCACTTCAGCCTCAGGATGCGACGAAGACAACTGAGATGGAAGTGGTTCAGTCGGCGTGCCTGTCTCGTGTACACCGTCCAAGTCTCCGCTCCATACAGTAGCTTCGGCAGGATGACGGCCTTGTACATCTTCAGCTTTGTGCTCAGTTGGAGACCATGACGATTCCAAACTGTGCTTTGGAGGCGACCGAAGGCTTGGCTGGCTTTCGAGATCCTGTTGGCGACTTCGTCGTCGATCTTGGTGTTGCGGGAGAGCGTGCTGCCCAGGTACGGGAAGTTCTCTACCACTTGCAGTTGAGTCCCATTCACGTTGATTTGCGGCGGCGCGTTGGGGGCTGTGGCTGAGTTGTGTGGCGGTTGGTGCATCACCACCGTCTTCTGCGTGTTGATAACCAGCCCAAAGTTCTCGCAGGCGGCGGCGAATAAGTCCATGCTGCGTTGCATCTCCGCTTCGGAGGTGGTGTTCAGGGCGCAGTCGTCGGCGAAGAGGAGTTCGTGCACGGTGGCTGTGGATACACGCGATTGGAAGTTCATGCGCCGGTGATTCAGCAGATGACCGTCCGTTCTATAGGCGATGTGGATTCCAGGGCGTTCGTCGCGGTAGGCGTCCATCAGCATGGCAGAGAACATGAGACTGAAGAGGGTAGGCGCCAGCACACAGCCCTGCTTCACTCCGTTGGTCACTGCGAATGCCTCTGAGACAGCTCCGTTGTCCGTGACTCGCGCCATCATACCGTCGTGCAGCTGACGCACCATCTGAGTGAATCGCTCCGGACAGCCGAATTTCTGCATGATCTTCCACAGTCCTTCACGATTCACCGTGTCGAAGGCTTTCGTCAGGTCCAAGAAGGTAGAGTACTGGTGGGTCCGCATTTCCTGGCACTTCTCCTGAAGTTGGCGGGCTGCGAAGATCATATCCGTGGTCCCACGATGACGACGGAAGCCGCATTGGCTTTCCGGCAGAAGGCCCTGTTCCAGATGGTTGTTGAGGCGGTTGAGCAGGATGCGAGCGAAGATCTTCCCGGCGATGTTCAGTAGGGAGATGCCGCGGTGGTTGTCGCAGACTTGGCGATTCCCTTTTCGCTTGTATAGGTGCACGATAGTTGCGTCCTTGAAATCTTGCGGGACTTCACCTTGACGCCACATCTCCTGGAAGAGCGCAGTCAGGTGATCCATCAGTAGGGGACCTCCGTGCTTGTAGACCTCAGCAGGGATGGCGTCCGATCCGGGTGCTTTCCCGCTGGAAATCTGCTGCACGGCCCTGATAGTTTCCTGGAGAGATGGCGGGAGGTCGAGGTCCACGTTGGTCTCCACTTGCGGCAAGCGGGCGATGGCGGCGTCGGAGATGACGGAGGGGCGGTTGAGGACGCCTCGGAAATGCTCGGCCCATCGCTGAAGGATTTGCGTCTTCTCAGTCAGGAGAGTGCTGCCGTCGGCGCTGAGGAGAGGAGCAGTGCCCTTCGTCGGCGGACCGTAGACAGCTTTGATCGCGGAGAAGAAGTTCTGCCATTCGTTGCGGTCCGCGTACCCTTGGATCTCCTCAGCTTTGCGAGCAGTCCAGGCGTCCTGCATCTCGCGCAGTCGTTGCTGAAGCTGTCGGCGACTGCGGTAGAAGACAGCTTTGTTGTCCTCAGTGGGGTGATCTACGTAGGCTTTGTGTAGGCGGTTCTTCTCAGAAAGCGGATTTCTGATGGCGGCGTCGTTGTCGTCGAACCAGTCCTGGTGTTGGCGGGGAGCGCGACCGAGGACGGCGAGCGCCGTCGATTGGACTGTGTCACGCAGTTGACACCAGCGGTTCTCCACGGAGGCGTTCTCGGCAGCGGCGGCGGCGTCGTCGGCAGCGGCAGCGATAGGAAGGTTGTCTAGCCGTTGAGCTAGCTCATTGCTGAAATGGAGACGGTGAGCAGGCAAAGACAACAAAGCAACATTCAGCTTACCTGGGGGTCGCTTACCTTGTGGTCTCCTGCGAGGCTGTAGGCGAATACGCATCTTCGAGATGACGAGGCGATGGTCGGTCCACCCGTCAGCACCTGCGATCGCCTTCGTCACCAGCACGTCCCGCTGATCTCGCCTGCGAACGAGGACATAGTCCAGTAGGTGCCACTGACGCGACCGAGGATGCCTCCAGGTGGCCTTATCTCGCTCCGGCAGACAGAAGAACGTGTTCGTCAGGATGAGGCGATGTTCTGCGCAGGTGCGGAGGAGCAGCAGGCCGTTGTCGTTGGAGCCGCGGAGACCGTGAGGACCCAGCACTCCCCTCCAGGCAGTATGGTCTGTGCCGACGCGGGCGTTGAAGTCACCAAGGACAATCAACTTGTCCGCCTTCGACACAGTCGCCAAGAGGGCGTGCAGGTCCTCGTAGAACTTGTCTCTTGCGGCGGCGTCGGGGCTGCTCATCGGCGGAGCGTAGGCGCTGATGATGGTGGCGAATTTGCCCCCACCCCGCAGAGGCAGACGGAGGCTCATCAGGCGATCGTTGATACCCTGCGGCAAACAGGGTAGTCGTCCCACGATGTCGTTCCGGATGGCGAAGGCGACACCCGCGTCTCGTCGCTCTGCCTTGGGTCGACCACTCCAGAAGAAGGTGTAGCCGGCACCCACCTCCTCCAGTTGGCCTTGTTCGGAGAATCGGGTCTCGCTGAGTGCGGCGATGTCCACCTTGTAGCGCGCCAGTTCTCGTGCCACTAGCGCCGTCCTCCGTTCCGGTCGGTTGCTCCTCGGATTGTCTAAAAGGGAACGAACATTCCAGGCTGCCAGAGTGAGCGGGCTCACCCTGCCAGTCTGGCGACTGCGGCGGCGAAAAGTAGGAGTAGGAGACGAAGAAGAAGAATAGGCTGGAAGAGAAAGAGAGTGATTGTTGTTGTTGTTTCGGTTTTGGCTGTTTCGACCCTGTGTTTTTTGTCTGCGGCCACGGCCAGCCTACAAACAGCGTGGTTCCTAGCGATCTTTAGGGCACCTTTTCTAGCCCCCTCCCCCTCGCGAGGGCAGGCAACGCATCCCTGAACAGGGCTGCCCGGTTATCCCAGACGGCTGCCGGACTCCACTATGGGCCACGACTTTTTGTTAGTGAGAGAACGACCCGAATTAGCCTGGGACCTTGGTGGTGAGGTGATGACGTGATGGCGTGAAGTAGGAGAGAGCATACACACTACCTAACGCTATGGGACTTAGAACTAGAGTGGACAAGCGGACACAGTCACCAGTCAGAGACAAAGTGAGGGCACCACACAAAGTCAGGCACCGTAACACCTAGCTATTAGAAGAGAGTGGCATAGACTGACGGACAGACAATCGCAGCAGGCATCGAGGGTATCGTTTAGCTATTAACAGACAGATTAGCATATAAAGGGCAGGCAGCAAGCGCAGCGTACGACGCGGAACTTCGACAAACAAAAGGAAGAAACAAAGCAAACGCACTTACCTGAGGGGGAACTTACCTGGTGGCCTCCTGCGATGGTCCAGGCAGAGCCTCGTCTCGACGATGTCGACGCGAAGATCCATCCGGCCAGCGCGGACCACAGTACGGCGCGTGCAGGTGCACGCACGGATACCCTCACCTGGTTTAGCCCGCCGGTCGAGACGGTTGCCCGGGGTGTGGCCGCTGAGCAGAGCCCAGCTGCGTGGAGCCACAGGTGAGAGTTAGGTGCCAGCAAATGGACGTTAGGCGTAGTCTCACCTGCAAGCAAGTGAGCGACCACTACGACCATCACGTGGACCCACCGCTGACACCCCTACACCCCGATACACACACACACACACACTCATACACACGACAGCACGACCGTCGTGACCGACGATTTCCACCGTGTGCTCTACAGCAGAGTAAGCACAGGAACGTTGACCTGCCCCCTCCTCTGGACCCCGTGTCAACACAGAGTCAAGAAGACCGGAGGCGAGGGAGGACGGATGTGACTGGCACGGCCGGACCCGCACCTAGGCGTGTCACCACACTCCGTAATAGCCAGTAATCCAGCCACACACATATTTGCCCGACGTTCTCGATTCTCACATGAATTCTTCATAAGAGACAGACACAGATAAGGGTGCAGCCAGGTTCCAATCAAGTGGGAACAACAGACGAGACGAAACGGCCTTGTCTCTGGCTCTCTCTCTCTCTGGTGATTCGTTCCAGTGAGAATCTGAAATGATAGACGAGCGAAAGTGTTTTTTCTTCTTTTTTTTCTCGGCTCCTCCCTTAAACTCACATCGTTTGTGTCAGCTTTTTCGAAAGTCAGAGCCGCGCAGTCAATTCATATAGATGTTAAATTTATCTCTGCATAGATTTATACCCTGCACTTTAGCTCTCCTTCTTTTTGAGGGTTTCAGGGTTTTTTGGTGTTCACGTTAGGTTTTGAAAAGAAGAAATTCCACTTGTGATGTGAAGCGCTTGAACAGAACTTGTACAAAGGTTTTTCCAAAAATACCTAGAAAAAAATTTTCTCGATAATTGTAACTTATTTGTCGGTCACCTGGTCACCTCAGACTTATTTATCGTCGTCGCTTAACCACACACCAACACTTTATCCGTCGCAGACTACGGCCTGTCTCACAGGGTGAGCGCGACGCCGGTGACTTGCGCGTATATTAGTTTATAGTGGGGCAGACTTGCAAAGCATCTCGTCAGACTCTTTCTCCCTATCTTCCGTCTAATGGCGAGACAACGTCAAGACGACCAGAGGTGGACTAGTGCCCAGTGACTGACAAACCTGAACAGTCGGTCTAGGCTTTCATACACTGTCTGGTCCCCATCACGTGTAATGCTCTACTTTAAGGACATTTCAGATTTCACATGCGTGGAAGTGGAAAAGTAAGAAAAAATCATCCTAGCCTGACTCACAGTCCTTCGGTCACTCCTAAATACTCCGGCACCTTTCCAAGACACGATTCTTAGTGCATCGTAATAGCT
>CACRXP010001026.1:0-26592 GCA_902702965.1 Spirometra erinaceieuropaei
CAGCTCGGGCACACCTGCGTCCGCGCAGTCGCAGCTGCCCATGCGGCCACTTGAACGCGCCATCCCCTGCAACCAGCGGAACAAGCCACTTGGACACCACCCCTCGGCAAATGCAACACGCACGCTGACTGCCGCCACTTGAGCTTGACCTAAGAGCCTACAAAAGCGGCTGCCACCGCTGTCTCATGGACTCTCAGGCGTGACTGGACGCAGTCAACAACAGCCCTGGCTTCGTCAGTGGCCACTGTCGCCTGAGAGGACAACCCCGGGTTCTGTGCACAATAAATCCCTCATGCTGGTGCCTTTTGTCTCTCCCCTACAGCACTAGGATTTGCCCTGATGATGTTAGCGCTCAACCAGCACAGTGCCGCTACATTCGGGCGTTCCATTTCACGAAGCTGGTCGTTAAGGTCACATGTGAGGACTCATCCAGACATCAAACTACATTTTCGAGTAATGATATTTTTAATTGTGAACAGAATATAAATGTGTCTCAGGGGGTAGAGTCCGTCAAGTTCCCTGTTTCCACGCCGCCCGCATGACGGAGTCAGCGTGTTGAGGGCGGTGGAGTTTGGGTGGGAGGGGGAGGGTGGAGAGGGGTTCAGGTTAGATTGTGAGCGCTGTCTGTATATTTAACACGCGGAATGCGTGTGATTGTTCTCAGGGTGTCGGGATGGTGTGCAGTCACCAGCCGGATTCGGTCAGGGAAGATAGACTGCTTGCGTCAAAGTCTTCTGACAACAGAGCGCTGGGTTCTCTCATCGAATGGTCACTGCATCGGTTGTGGCTGGTACCCGTTTGTGCAGGCTTTTAGAGTATCCTGTTGGCATCCAGAAGATAACTTTAGAGACTTCTTTGGCGTCGACTTGATGGTTCTTATCAATTAGATGTGCGAGAATCGAACTTGAAATCGACCGATTTTCAGATACAATTCAGTCTTCAAATCTTTTGCTTAGTTGCTCCAGAATATGACCCACCTTTCTTGCCTACACACAAATTCGTTTAATTTTATCCAGTGTTATTAGGCTGGCTAAGCATGAAGAGTATCTTTATTTGGCGCTCTATCTTCATTGAAGTCCGAAGCATTTTCAGCCCGCGACATGCTTATTGACATTTTTGTGACAACTCTCATCTCAAAAGAGCTCTACGCTTAGTGCTGCATTTACAAATGCGATATTTTGCTGGTTAAACTAACTCTGGAATGCAGATCCCGCCCTCGTTAACTCTTTAATCTGTACAGAGTCTATTATCAAAGACAGCCCGTGTAGAAATATAAACCTCTGATCATACAGGAGCCCAGCGTAACCTGGCTTTTTAAGTTCAGCGGTCGGCTTAATTACTAGATTTCTGAGGTTTGTCTAGATGGACGACGAGGTTAAACTTGCAATAATGCGACCGTCTAAACCTGCGTTCTCGTTAACTAGCTTATCACCTTAAGTGTGGGCCATGAGGTTCATCGCAAAACAGCTGTCATCGCAAATTTTAGAAAGTAAAACTATGCTAATGTCGTCTGGCACATTCGCTCTGACCACTAGACTGAACAGCCTGGTTCTACTTCGATAAACATGTCGGGCAACCTATGCTTGACTCCACAGCCGAGATGTACTTAAAGCGGGATAACCCTTCAAAACATCATGCTTCAAGGGATGGGAGTCAAGATCGATATTAGAGAGAGAGAGCAGTAAAATATTCCAGCTTGAGCTCCTTAAGTTCATAAAAACAGATTTGACATTTTTACGAATGCCTATGTCTGCTCAAGTATCTAGGGGAAATTACCTTTTGAGAAATTCACAATTTCATTGTCAGAGCCTCAATCGTGTGGGGTCATAGGCTTCATAAAATCAAGCACAGCAACGTAAACGTTTTGTCTTAGGCAACTTTAACTTGATTATGTCCGTCCATTTGAAATCGCAATAAAAGTTACAGCGAAATTTAAGTAAGTATAGACGCTTAATACGAAATAAAACATTGGAACAGCCAAAGTATGGATGGCTGTCGGGTTCTTAGGTTTAAAGTGGAAAAATCGTTATCATAGGGGTCAGGAAAATTGGCTCGAAAATCATTGTTATCGGCAAGGGTCCTTTTACCACAGCTGCATATATATATGGGGTCTAAAAGACCGGGAATCGAGCATACTTGATTTAACGGATTGGGGTAACTTTTCGAGCTGATCTGGAATGCAGCTGTCGTAATCGCGTGTTGATGAAGCTAAATGGTACCCCGTCTCTCACAACTGCCGACTCCCCTACCACAACATTGGCCGCAACTCGTCTCCGCCTACTCTCCCTGGCCTTCCCCTGCAGTTGACCACAACGTTGAGCTCTTCACCGGCCATGAAGATATCATAATGGTGTCAGCACCTTCCTGAACCCAGAAAAATCATTCACTTAAGGCAACGAACTCCTATTATATGTATTAAGTTTTCTCTGTTTAGAGGGTATTTTTATGTCTCGTTCGTCCGGATGAATTTGACGGAATATCTAGTAATTATGTTAAGTTCATTCGACATCAGAGTTGGCGCTCTCTAAATTACTCTATATTACCGCTCCTCAATATCCTCGGCCACTAAACAGATATCTCACACCGAAAACGGCAACGTAGCTTGTGAAAAATTGCCCTGTTGCAAAAAATACTATGTCCTTCATCGTAATTCAGGCGACGCAAATTCGTCAGTGTCTGTAGCAAGTGCATATGTGAACTTTTCTTTTTTGTTTTCTAAATAGTCCAACCTTTCGATTTGCAGGTCTCAGCCACGGCTAAAGCCACTAGATTCATTTTTTCTGATCATCAAGCATGCTAATTTTTTCTTGGCATTTGCTTATCCATCGGTTTGTATGTGGTCGAAGATATTTTGGTAGCAGTTAAATTGCCGTTTTTATTACGTTGTGACAACCTTATATTCTTATATATTTGGACTGTTCAATGGCATAAAAGGAAAACTGACGACTTTTCGGTTGTACTTAACCTCTACGGGAAGTCAGTAAGTGGTTAAGACAAACTGAAGATCAAAACTACCTGATAGGCACGCTGCAGCCTCTCATTTACTTAAGGTTTTATCGGTCTTAGTTGAAGTATAGGGACCAGCTAGTCATAAGACGATATCCCACAGCGTTCCAAACGCTTTATCTCAGTAAGCCCCTTCCACGAATCAAGCAAATGTCGACTCTTACAAGATGATTAAAGTGTAAGCCAAGTAAGACGATAGTACAGAATAGCTATCCGAAATAATGCTACAGGGAGGAATTCTATGCAGTGTTATAATATATGTATATTTCATGATAAGAATTTTTTTGAGACTGAGGGATGCCTATTCTTCCGATATGAAATTTTAAGAAAACGTGAATTTCTACCAAAGGAGTAAGAGAAAACATATTTTAACGCGCATTTTCTGCGAAATGCATTCTAATTAATAAAAGTATCCAAGCTCAGGGGAAGAGGCAATACTACTGAAACAGTCATGTTCTAACGAATGTGATCTTTGAAGGCGGCTGAGTAGAAGTGCATTGAAAAGTCAGGATTCTGCCATGATTGAATTATCATGGTTCCAAAAAAATACCAAGCAGAGCAACGTCATGTTGGGTTATAATTGTGCATACATTGATGAAAAAATAATGTGACAAGGACACAAATAAAATAGTACTTAATCCTCGCGATAAGTTAAAAACTCGATCTTGAGATTAACCTAACCTTTAGACATGATATTTACTTTTGTACAAATTTTACCGACCAAATCGGACAAACGTTGAGTCAACTGGCTGCCGCTCCTGTGGGACTAGACTGCTACCGTATGCGATAAGGGAGGAGGTTCATTGTTGGTTATTGCAGAAACGTGCTTAGCAAACTTTCCAAAACTTGATAGGTATTGTAAGAAAAGGCGCGTCATTGAAACCTCAACTGCTGCGTGTTGAATTGACGAAAGTCAGACTGCTGCTGAGCAAACCCAAAGTCGCACCTTCTCTAGTATACGCATTTCATTGAATAGAAGCCGTCGCATTAGTTTACGAGCAAAAAAGAACTGTGAAATTTATAAGGTCCACGAAATTGAAACATTTGGAATACATATTAGCGAAAATATTTGCCAGCAAAATTGTTCGGGGGTTATTTTTCGTTCACACAGACCGAGCATTTAGTGCAACTTTGAATTTTTAAATTTGGTTTCCACAGGAGCTCTTTAAAAGCATACACATGATCCAGACCTGAACGGCTGAAGTTGTGGAAAATTTCATTGCTCCGTGCCTCTTCCTTTGATTTTTAGAAAAATCTACAATACGCCTTTATGGCTGGATACTAACGTGACCACAGTTGACCAGAATGTACTTCCTGACTCAGCAGGCAAGCTAGGAAGGAGTAGGTGAATAAGGGGAAAGATTTCCAAAGGAAACATCATAAAAATTCAAGTTAAGAACGGTGTCAATAAGTATGCCGGTGCTGGTAGTGATGGTGGTCGAGAGGACGTGGGCAGCCCCAACGCGATAAGGGCTTGAACTGATGAGAATGGTGATGATAGTTTATACCATATGGTCGCTGGTGTAATTTGCAGTGCCACAGCACCGCCCGCATCGGTAGAAGTTGTTCATATAAGTATGGACTTTCTGTTGGAATATGCGATCTATCTTTACAGATAGATGTGCAATAATGCTCGTTGCTGTTATTCTGATGAGCGTCCTCCAATGAAGACATAGTTCGGGTGTTATTAATTCGAATTTCCAGTTCCCTCCCTATTTATTTAACCTTGTTTTCTTATGACAGGCAAGCTGTAAACATCACCAAACAGTTGTCTATTTGCAGGACATTTCAGATAAAAAAAATTGTTTAAGATTCTTTGAGTTACGCCTCGGCTAACAACGTTGGAGCTGTTATTCACACCGCAATATTAGTGGTTGAGCTAATCACCTGCTTTAAATTGAAAAAAATGAGCTTAATTAAATGGGTAATCGGTCGTCTCGCACCAAAGCTTTTTATGTTAGCAAAACGCCGAATTTTCCTGAAACTACATAAGATAATGCCTGTTAAAGTACACCAACAAACCACTAAACGATAACACAGCGTTTCCTAGGCCAGAGTTACCTGTTCTGCTACCATCGTTTGATATGAACCTTTCTTCTACTTTCCTCGAACGATAATAAAATCTACGAGTAGAATAACGTAAAAAAGTTAGCAAATTGCGAAGAAGCTGAACTGCTAACAATTTCATTTCTTCCATTTCCTTGTATTCCTGTAACCCCCACGAACATTACGTAAAATGAAGCCTAAAGTACTTCCCAGGACGACAAAATACTTGCACAGTCTTATCCATCTCACGCCTTCTATAATGGTCTGTTTTAGGCTTGTCTGCACCCTTGTAGGTCATATTGTTTCATCAATCCTTGGAGTGCCTAAACTGTTGAAGCGCATCTTCCAGTCAACTATCTTATTTAGGCCTATCGTTGATAATTTTGTAAAACAACTTTCACTTCCTAAACCCAGACCTATTTCCGAATAATGTCCTGCCATAAGCACCAGTGCAGCGTCCAAGTTGCCATCCAAACATTCAAATGGACCGATCGACTCTTTTATAAGTAATTTTCGATCACCTCTCCCAACCCTGAAAATGCGTCCTTTAGTGTACCTGGTTAACCGCTCTTCTCCTTAAATAAATGGCAAACTCGGGACGCAATGCGGAGTTTTCAAAAACGTCCATTGATTGTGTATAGAATTCTGCTTTCAAGGCATGTTTTTTACGGCAGTCTATTGCTATCCTACACTAATTCGCAAGTTACACACATCGTATCAAAGAAAAAGACAAAGCCTTGTAAGGAGCTACATTGTATCTGCAGTTATTCTGTACATGCTTATCCTAAATGTGACATGGATTTTTCATTGTGTCAAAACTAGAGGCATACGCTACTAAATCGCGTGCAGCTACAGCTTTTTTGTGATTGGCTAACTGCGACCCTAATAGAATCGAAAAGACGAGTCCCAGGAAGCAGTCTTGAAGAAGAAGACACGATCGCCGGGACAAGAGCTTTATTAGCCTGACGTTTCGGATTCCTGCTCGAATCCATCATCAGAGACACAAGCAGATAAGGGTGGTTCATGCACATGTGGCTGCAGTATTTATAGGATGCAGTAGCCATGCCACCGCATACCTATGAATGTTCACGGCTCCCTCCCCTTTATCAGGGATCGTTGCACGTGGCGTGATGGTCGATATTCGCGTCGTTAATTGCTGCAATTTCATCACGTGCGTTGGATGTTGGTGTGATGATTGCTCGACCATCTGACGCGCTGACCCGGGTGTTGGGAAGAGTGTTCATCAGGGCGCTCCCCGCGTGGCCAATTTCTCCGCCTAGACGACAAAGACTTGGTCATCGTGCCAGCGGACAAAGGACGCGCCACAGTTGTGCTGGACAGGACAGACTACCTTCAAAAAGCCAAAGGTATGCTGGAGGACCGACAGTTCTATGTCCCATGTGCAACGAACCCTGTAAAAGCGCTGACACGCGAAATCAATGCTACGTTGTTGGCCTTGGAGAACTCAGGTGCAATAACACCGACCGACAGACGCATGGCGAGACCCCAAGATACGGCTTTGGCCCGATTCTATGGCCTCCCTAAGGTGCACAAAGACGGCGCTCCTCTCCGACCCATCGTGTCGTTCAAAGGTACTCCAACGTACGGACTGGCTAAGCGGCTGTTCCTGACCGCTGAGTCAGACACCACGGTCTCTTCGTCAGCAGAATTCCTGGAGAAACTCAAAGGGGTAAGCATCCATCCAAATGAGGTCATGGTATCTTTTGATGTTACATCCCTTTTTACTTCTATTCCTCAGGACCTGGCGATCGAGACAATTGAACTGCTACTACAAAGCAAATACGATGAAACGGAGAACCGTCTTGGACACGCCCAAATCCTTCAGCTCCTGAAGCTCTGTCTCAGGACGTACTTCACGTTTGACGGGACAATCTACGAACAGGTGAAGGGCACACCAATGGGTTCGCCGATTTCGGGATTCATCGCCGAGGCGGTCCTGCAACGGTTAGAGTCGCTGGTCTTCCAACACCACAAACCGACGTTCTGGGCCCGGTATGTGGATGATACTTTCGTCGTTATTGATCGGGATCAACTGCTGACATTCAAGGAACGTCTGAATGCGGTCTTCCCGGACATACAATTTACGATGGAGGAGGAAGAGAACAACCAGCTGGCCTTCCTGGATGTCCTCGTATGCCGCAAGGATTGTGGTGGACTAAAGACCAAAGTGTTCAGGAAAGCGACAAATACGATGCAAGTACTGAACTTCAACAGCAACCACCCAATCAGTCACAAACGCAGTTGTGTAAGGTCGCTCTATCGGCGTGTCGAAACACACTGCAGTGAGCCGGAAGACAAGATTGCTGAACTGCAATACCTCCGACGGGTATTCAAAGCCAATGGCTACCCGAGCAACTTTGTCAACCGGTGCATACGCAAAATGGACGAAAGGCCTAACCGCAGGGACACCAAAGTTTGGCGAGCGCTTCCATATTTCAAGAACGTTTCGGAAGCTGTTGGCAGCCTTCTCGCACCGCTGGGGGTTGGAGTTGCACACAGGCCAGAGGCAACCATCAGGCGTCAATTGATGAAACCAAAAGACCCACTGCCACGGCAAGAAACGTCTGGAGTCGTTTATCGGATCTAGTGCAGTTGCGGACAAAGCAACTACGTCGGAGAAACCGGAAGACAGCTCCGAACGCGAATGGCCGAACACGCTGCAGCGGTGCGCAGAAATGACGCCAGCTCTCAAGTTGCGGCTCATTCGACGGGTTTCGGCCACACATTCAAATTTGACGAGGCCGAAATTCTCGCAAGAGGTGACAACCGCGTGAGCCGAGAGCTGCTTGAGTCATGGTTCACTGGCCCCCAGTCTATTAACAAGTGCAATGATCTTCCCATTCAATACAGCGTGCTGAGACTTCGTCTAGGCGGAGAAATTGGCCACGCGGGGAGCGCCCTGATGAACACTCTTCCCAACACCCGGGTCAGCGCGTCAGATGGTCGAGCAATCATCACACCAACATCCAACGCACGTGATGAAATTGCAGCAATTAACGACGCGAATATCGACCATCACGCCACGTGCAACGATCCCTGATGAAGGGGAGGGAGCCGTGAACATTCATAGGTATGCGGTGGCATGGCTACTGCATCCTATAAATACTGCAGCCACATGTGCATGAACCACCCTTATCTGCTTATGTCTCTGATGATGGATTCGAGCAGGAATCCGAAACGTCAGGCTAATAAAGCTCTTGTCCCGGCGATCGTGTCTTCTTCTTCATAACTGCGACCCTCTCTAAAATGCATAAAGTGTAGAATACCTTGCATAATTTTGATCCCTTATGCTTCTGTGTAGAAGTGTTCTCGTAGTTTACTTCCCTGCCGTTTTTTGTTGTCCTGGGATACTGCGTAAGTTGAAATTGTCGTTTTTTTCAAAAACTAAAGCTTCGTAATAAGTCGCTTTGCACGCTAATTGCATTGCGCACAGAGTCACATTGATCGTGCTTGCCCTAATTTTAACATTTCCATCATAGGATCCGACAAATGTCCCCGACTCAATGAAGGATTTTACTTTATGGACTTCATGGACCATGAACTGACCCAGGTGTGGCCCATGCGTCGCATCCTATATTCTCGATCTGAATCGTCAGTCATAATAATGATGAACATTGACGGCAATGTGTACACCAAAAGCTGCACTTTCCAAAGTTGTTTTCAGGAAGCCAGAGTTTGTCGTCTTTCTTGCACAATAATAATCCCTCAAAGCTCGATTTCGGTCTATCAAGCGGTAAGAGATAATCGTTGAATACATCTATGTTATTTCAGTTTCAGTTTAAGTTCCAGTTGTCGTTTATAAAGGGAAATATAGGCGAGCAACTTTGAACTCTCTTTTGGTCACAAGTTGTTGGAGAAAAACATTGATAAGTAGGAAGGTGAAAAATAGATTTTGTATATAATTGCGGACAGCTGCCAGCTAGTCCAAAAAGATAAATCATTAATGGTTACTTACTGATAAGCAGTAGTAAAACACGTATAAGTTTGTGCCGGTTATGTGCGTGGGTGCGAGGCTGGCAATTGAGAAGCTTGATACGCGTCAAGTCAACACTTAAAGTAATCCACACAGGAGGAGATTGCAACATCGGTACGTAGAGCATTCCCCGTTGCAACCATTCTGTTACTGAAAAAGAACGTTCGTCCATTGATCCTTACTTTCCCTACGCGTAGTTTAAGGTGATGACCGCGCAAAGTGGGCATGTTGGCTTGAGTGAAATAATCAGGCAGATCTAAGCAACGGTGTAGACTGTCGACAATGCGAAGTGTTAGGATAAAGTCACCACGTAATTGCCTGTAGGAAAGGGGAAACAGGTTGAGAGTTGACAGTCTGGTTTCAGAGGGCAGTGCTCCCAGACCTTTTATCATTTTGGTCGCCCGTCTCTGAGCCTTCCCCTAGACGGTATAGGCCTTGGCAGTCCAAGGTCTCCACGTCTATATGGCGTGTTCCAGATGAGGCCGAACGTGGGTGCCAAATATTTTAGAAGAGCAGTCAGGGTCAAATCCAATAAAGGCTCGCTTAATGAGTTGCAATGTAGCCATGGCCGACTTAGACGCCTTCGAAATATTCCTTAATATTAACTCGTTTTTAACTGCAATTAATACTGATTTACACTTTATGGACAATTAGGACGGTCGCTTTGACCCTGGGCAATTACGATTTGAAGATGATGACCAGTGTAATTTCGTCTTAAATGTCTCAACTGCGTACGCTTTTGCTGAAGTCGTCTACAGTCCAACTGGGTTACAGACAGTTCGCCTGCCCCGATTGGTCTTTCCAAACATCCTGAGATACACAATTCGCCACACCACAACGTCGTCCGCATGGGAAAAAGTAGTCCGTTCGAAAATGGATCTCTTGTTAGAACAGGCCTTTTATAAACACAGATCGATCCGCTGTGTACTATAAATGCAGTGCAAATAAGCACCATTATTACGATTTAAATAAACTATCTCCGGTAAATAGATAAAGGAATTTTATATTTGATGTGAGTTTTAGACTTTTCTTCCGTTGAAATAGGTGTTTTTCCAATGAAAAGGTCGGAAATATTTTAAGTGTGGACACTATTTTGCTTTCTAGATTCTCGCAACGACTGATGATCGAGTGCAGATTTCGAAATTAAATAATGCACTCACATCTACACTGTAAATAATTAAGTTTTGCATGAATGAACCTGGTATGGTTGGCGAGCTGGTGCACTCCAATGATTAGAGGAAGTCGGCGAAACACACAGTTTCTCCCAATTGAAACAGCAGCCATCCATTTGATATTGTAAAGGAGGCTACTGAACGTATCGCATCCCTTTTTTTCCAAGTAACATGGCCCCGTATTTCTCCCTCTTTAATTTGACCGCTTTATTACACGGACGTTGGAAGATGTCCAGATGCGTTTGTTGCTAGAGCGTTAGGTAACCCTGCTGAAGCTTTCTCTGACAGGTGGAATCCACCGCAGCGTGCACACGACGGTTATGCGATGCATGCTGCGGTTCAAATTAAAAAAAGAGGGCAATTTAAAATACAAGAGAGCCTAGAATGCATCACCGGCGTCCCAGACTTTAAGCCAATGAAGTGGGCTTTACTTTATGCAGCTCTTGCAACTGATGCCTCGGCGGTTTTTCGCTTCTTTAAACCATCTTCACTCACCTTCATTATGCACCAAGATTTAAGCCAATAGACGCAATTATATAAATCGCAATGTGGGACAAACTAGACTGACTAGGTATGACTTATGGGTAAACAACTACCAACAGACCACCCCGTACAATCGCCTCGCTACCACTAAGTCTCTGTCAGGAATGGGCATTATACATCACGTACTTACAATCGGATAATTCTGAATGAAGCTAAATAACCACTCCTAATTCACGGAGCCGAACAGTGTCCGCTAGTCTTGTGCTACTTGTCAAACAATGGAGGGTCAACTAACCTTACAGCAACGTCAAACGGCGTGTGTGTTTACCACACACTTCGTAGTCCTCATTCGGCCTCCCCAGCCACAAGCTACGCAGAGGGCAACATGCAATCCCGTAGACGACCCAGGCTAATTACGGTAGTTCTTTCACTAAATAAGAGTTCTGGCTTAGAGTGACAGTCGACAGATGTCTGTGATGGCTAGATGCTCCATTTAGGAATACCACCGAATATTTTTTCGCGTGGGGAGGGTCTTTAAAAGCTATCCTGAACAAAACCGGGATAGATACGCTCAGTGGTTGCAAAATGGACTGTTAGAGTATATACAAGACAACGATCAACCCTTACTCCGCTCTGATGCCTCCTTGCAGGTTGTCGGAGTGTCACTACTTACTCTCGCAGTCTGGAATGCTCGTTCCATTTAAGGTAAATCGATGGCAAACAGTGCTAAAAGGAAAGGGCTCTGATGCACCACAAACTGGCACACTGGAAATCCTACAGCGGGGCTCTCAGTGAGACTCAAGTTTAGGGAACAGTGAGAGAGGTGGATGCCGGCATAATATTGTTATGGAGATAACATCCAATGACAGAGCCATGAGACGCCGGAGTTGATGTTGCCATTAGGAGAGACGGCTATCGGGCATTCCGCTGTGCATCAACGATAGTCTCATAAACATAAAACTAAAACTGTGCATTGACAAATTTGCAGCCATCGTCAGCGCTTGTGCCCCCCCATACGACCAACTCCAATGACAAGACGAACAGGCTTTACGAAGACTCTCACACACACCGTAACTAAAGCGATGTGCATTGTGTACTGCCGGACAGATAAACGCGTTGTTGTCCCCAAGATGAAACCCCAAATGCAACCTCACAGTGACTGCAGGGTAGGCCAAAAAGGGAATTAGAATACCGGCCTATGGGATGCAGCTGAACGCCAACTGTACTGTGGCATTTGCATAAACTCCAGAATGGAAAAAATTCAAACAGTGGAGGTGTATACCACTATTGCGATACTAGCACAACCACCGTCAATAGGTTATCGGGCATGCTCGTCGTCAGCATAAGGATTGATTCGATGAAAAGGACGAAAGAATTCGCATTCTCTTCTCCGAGAAAAAGAGGCTACACCCGGTCAAGGCCACTCTAATAGGTAAGTTCCAGGAAGTATTTCAGAGGAAAAAGACGCGATCGGTTAAACAAAGACTTTATTTTCTGACGCTTCAGATCCTTACTCGGATCCATCAACAGAGACAATCACGGGTAAGAGTGGTAGGGAAACAGCAGCCCAGTAGTTATGGTATGCAGTTTTTCGGTAACCATATGCCTGCAGTAATTAGCATTACTCGTGTACATCGTTCTGTGTCGCATTTGGTACGATGATTACTTTCCAGTACGTACAGACCTTCGTTAGCGTTGTTGATTCCTCGCGTAATACGTACACGGAAATTTGAATAGCGGTCACTTGGTCGGCCGCCCCCTTCCAAAGTGCCCTAATTATTTTACGCAGGCAAGATCACAACATGGTTGTATGGAGGTGGAGGGTCATTGCGCTTGTCAACTGAATGCGGCCTGAAGAAGCAGGATCCAGCAAAAGACTCCGAACCTTTCCTAGATGGTTTGCCAGCTCTGGTTCAAGTGTGGAGAAAGCAAATGTGTCAAAGAAACTGGAAGCCTACTCCGGTACTATCATAACTACCGTCTATAGGGTTATCGGACATGCACGCCGTCATCATTATGATTTATTCAATGACACAGACGAAGGGATTCGCATTCTCCTCTCCGAGAAACACAGGCTACACCTGATCAACACTACTCGAATAGGTAAGTTCTAGGAAGTACTTCAGAGGAAAAAGACGCGATCGGCAAAACAAAGAATTTATTGGTCTGACGATTCAGATTCTTACTCGGACCCATCAACAGAGACAATCATGGGTAAGGGCGATAGGGGCACCAGGAGCTCAGTATTTATAGCGGGCAGTTTTTCAGTAACCTGCAATAATTAGCATCAGTCGCGTACATTGCTCGGAGTCGCATTTGGCGCGATGATTACTTTCTAGCACGTACCCGAATCATTAATTGCCGTGACTTCGTCGCCGTTGTTGATTCCTCGAGTAATACGTACACTGCAATTTGAATTGCGGTCACCGGAACAGTTGGTCGCCCGCCACCTCCCAGCGCGGCTGATTATTTTAGGCAGGCAAGAGCACAACATGGTAGTATGGAGGCGGAGCGTCATTGCGCTTGTCAACTGAATGTGACCTGGAGAAGCAGGATCTTGCAAAAGGCCCAAAACCTTTTCTGGATGGTTTGCCATATCTGGTTAAAGTGGGGTGAAAGCAAACGCGTCGAAGAATCTAGAAGCCTACTCCGAAAGTGAATGGCCGAACATGCGGCAGCAGTGAGGAGGAATGACACTAGCTTTCAGATTGGGGCTTACTCGATGAAACCCAACCACACCTTCAAGTTTGAAAAGGCCGAAATCCTCGCAAGAAGGGACAACCGCGTCACTCGCAAGCTGCTTGACTCATGGTTCTCCAGCCTCTATTGTTAATTCCCGATCACTACAGAAAGAGCGGCTAGCACCGGGCCAATGATTGGGTCGTTGAACTTCAAACCAACAGGTAACGAGTTCGACCCTCGGAGGCTGCATACCTCGGGGTTAGGTACGGCTCTTTGCTGATGGCTGACAAGACAGAAATGACAGTTCTGGTTTCCCTTGTCTTTGTCGATGATGCTATTCTGTCTATATCACGTGTCGTTGGCGGGACTCAAGAGAGAGCAAAAGAGTACAACGGGACGAATGAGTTCCGCAACGTAATCTACCACCGTCAACCTACGATCCTCGAGCCAAAAGAACTACGCCAGTGTGGTATGCAGAGTGGTGTGACCCTGCTGACAAGGCGTCACAGTTCATGGCGTGCTGGTTTCAGCACTTATAGAGCGTTGCCAAGCCACAGGTGACATTCTTCGAGGAAGTCTTCATCCGGCCTTTTATGTGGAGACCAACGACGATCCCGGTAATATGCCTTCTACTCCAGAAACAAGCCGAACAGCGTAACAGATTTCCAGTGGATAAACATCAAAACAAATGCAGTTTCTGGTGACTAATGTGATTAAACTCATGTAAAGGTTTGTTACGCTGTCCAGAAAGTGTGGCGGCAAGAACAAGTCCCTCTAGACATCAAGGACTTAATCGTCTTATACATCTGCAGGCGCAAGGAATCGACAACCGCGTGATAACAACATCGCTACAGAGAAACTATTTACTTGGTCATAGTCTCTCATCTGAACACGAATAAGGGAAAATTTTTTTTCCAGAAATGGAACGCGGATTCGGCAAATATGGCGGAACTGCGCAAATAACCCCCACAAGTCAGCGATTGCAAGAAAAATGTCAGAAACAAAGCACGGACCTCAATATCGCCTTTTCAGACAAGACAACGGCCTTCTACACAGTAATTTGTTATAGACTCTCGAAACGCCTGCAACAATCTGTATGTCCGGAGGGGTTCACAAAAACGGTGAGATAACTTCCCCATGGGATGATGGTGCGTCATCGGCAATGTGAGGGTTTCTGGAAATTCACGCTGACAAATGGTTTGAAGCAGAACTGCGTACTAGCCCTCACTCCATTTAACTGTGTTGATAGACAAGCACCGTGAGGAGCGGCCAAGTATCGACACTGGCTGTTCAAATGACTGAAAATTGTCCAACATCCACGGCGTGCAAGTATTTTTGAGAGTACCAGGGATCAGAGTTCACTCAAAACAACAACGGAAGAGGAAATGTAGCGGGGCGTCAACCTCTTCGAATCCGGTAACAGAATATGTGGACTGACCATCAGCACAGAGAGGACAGTAGTTATGCACCGACCAACTCCAAATGCTGAAAACATTAAATCCTGTATTCACGTCACTGGAAGTCACCACTCTACAGTGGACTACTTCATTTTCCTCGACAGAAAAATTTCAGAAATTGATGACGAAGTCACAATTAGGATCTTTAAAATAAGCCGGACATTTGGTTGGTTGAAGTAGTGTAAGGAACAATTGCGACATCCTATCCAGCACACATCTAATGATGTACAGGGTTGCTGTTCTGACATCGCAATTTTACGAGGCGTGTTGGCCTGAGTGAAAAAATCAGGGAGATCTAAGCAACGGTATAGACTGTCGACAATGCGAAATGTTAGGATAAAGTCACCACGTAATTGCCTGTAGGAAGGGGGAAACAGGTTGAGAGTTGACAGTCTGGTTTCAGAGGGCAGTGCTCCCAGACCTTTTATCATTTTGGTCGCCCGTCTCTGAGCCTTCCCCAAGATGGTATAGGCCTTGGCAGTCCAAGGTCTCCACGTCTATATGGCGTGTTCCAGATGAGGCCGAACGTGGGTGCCAAATATTTTGGAAAAGCAGTCAGGGTCAAATCCCATGAATGCTCGCTTAATGAGTTGCATGTAGTCATGGCCGACTTAGCCGCCTACGCTTAATACAGTGATGGTGACTGTTAGACGGTTGCAGTGGCGTGCCGTGTACGAAGTAATTTATAGCGCTGGAGGCTATGAAGCTGTTGAGTTGAAGAAGGTTGTACTTGCTTATATTGAAGGGTATAAGCCAACGCTTCGACCAGTCGTGAAGCCTGTTCAAGTTAACTTGCAGGTGGTCGGCGTCTGCCGCATAGTGAATAACTTTTCACAATTTTATGTCGTCGGCAAACAGGATGGCATCACATTCTAGGTCCTTGACACAGTCATTTGTGAAAACGAAAAATAAAATGAGGCCTAAGACTGAGCCCTGTGGGACGCCACTCACCACGCTTACCCCTGAGGACTGTTCACGCCCGACCTGCACTGTCCAGTCAAACAGATCTGGATTCATACAAGAAAGCGCCCGCGAATTCCAACGTTGAGCAGTTTGTGCAAGAGACGTTGATGAGGAACGCAGTCGAAGGCCTTTTTGAAGTCCATGTAAATGGCATGCACTACATTGTCTTCATCGCGTGCTCTGGTCCAGCGTTCGAGCGTAAAGAGCAGATTCGTGAGACAGGGCCTACCACTTCGAAAGCCATGTTGGGCATCGGTGATGCTGCTCGAGGAACTGCATCAACGCCTTCTGAATGATCTTCTCCATGATTTTGCAGCAGATGGAGGTAGGATTCACTGTCCGTAGTTATTCGCAGACGCACGACTTCCACCTTTAAAAATAACAACAATCGCAATTTTATTAAAGACCCGTCGGGATCCCATCAAAGCAAGGCTAGCTAAATTAACATAGAAATTTCAGACGAGGTAGGCAAAATCTGTACAAAACGCAATTAATAATTCTCGAATTTGTAGTCTGTTAAGAAAAATGACGAGCGAGCGGTGAAAAAAACCACTTAAAAATCTCAAAATGGTTGTATTATTTTTACAGGAGAAAAAAACCCCCGCTAATAATAACACAACAATGCGGGCAGGACCGGCCTGCATGTGGTGGTATATAACGGATTACAATCGGACATCGTCAGAGCAGAAATAAATGCCAGCCTTGAGGGGTACGCATGCGGATCGGACATGACTGGCCTGCATGTGGTATTGTATACAGGATTCAGAACGGACATCATCAGAGCAGGATTGATACGCCGGACGGGACTATTCGTGTCAAATGGGCCAGACAAGAGGAACCCAGACGCGCTCGGCCACAGAACGCTTCGAACCCAGCCGAGGAGTGGGGACGGGAGGTACGACCAAACTCTAGTAGAAGGTGTATACTGAGGGTTGCGCCGTGAGCGTCGGCAGACAGCATGAGGTCGGAATGCGGGAGATGACAGCAAAAACCGCGAGAATTGTCGCTATGGGGGAGGCGTACTAGCAGTGGATTTAGAAACCAATTCAAGACAGGGTTTCTAACGATATAATTAAAGGTTACCAGTTGATCTACGACTAAATCCCAGGCGGACACTTCTCGAAATCAAGAAGCTGAGTGTTCGGGAATGAGACCGTTAAAAGTGCCTTTATACTTTTCGGTGTAAGGTTTTTTGCGTAATTTCGACTTGAATACCGGTAACTTAGGCGACATCCTAATTTCTGGCGAGAGATTATTCCAAAGGAAAGCATATTTGGAAGCAAAGAAGAGGGAGCGCTTAGATGTAGTGCAAAGAGGCGGCGAAATCACCATGGAGGAGTTGTGCGTGGCATAAGACAGATAAATCGCAGTGAGAGTGTCAATGGACGGAAGATCGAGGCTAGAGTTAATGCAAAAAAGGAAGCAAAGGCCAGATTCGAGTCTTCTAACCCACAAAAACTTAATGATCGCCAGCTGACATCTTTGAGTATAAGAAATACCGGACGAAGCTTGTGAGAACAGATTCCGGGTGAAAACCCTATGACAATTTTCGATCTTATAGCGGTCACAGGCGTTCATTGAACCAAAGAATGGTCAGCAGTATTTGAGGACTTGAAGAACAAACATTTGACAAAGTCCTAGCTTCATTTGAATCCACATTTCTGCACGGCTTTGACAGAGATTTTATTTGCATGTGATGATAAAGCAAGTTTATTTGTATAACATAAAACAACGACCTTTATGGTGAAGCATTCTGAGGATGGGTTGTGCCGAAAAATTAATGGACCAGGAAGCTTGGTAGAACCAAATGACGTGAAACTACACTTAGATGATGAAAACTCCATCTGCCATGTTGAACCTCATTTGCTTAGGCGTAGTAAATCGTCAGTAATTTATTTAACAAAAGCGTTCGCAGTGTCCCTAGAATATGAGTAAACATACTTGAGTTCATCGGCATAAATAAAAGTTTGCGAATTTCCAAGTTCAGTCGAAATATTATTGATGCAAAGAAGGAAAGTAGCGGACCCAGTACCGTGCCTTGAAATACGCCACTCGTGATCGACTGAGGTGTCGAGTAGCTATTACCGACCATGACGTTCTGATATCGGTTGGACGAATAGGACCTGATACAGTCAAGTAGGGGTGGCCGGATGTCGGCAGCTTCTAATTTTACTAAAAGACGTCTATGGTGCACCTTGTCAAAGGCTTTGCTAAGATCAAAGTAGATAACTACCACTGACTGCTGCTGATTCCGAAGAGAAGTGATTAGATGAAGAAATGTCAACTGGCAAGCTTTGCAGGATCGTTCAGGTAAAAATCCATGCTGACTAGAGTTCAAAAGCCGACTAGCTAGAGAAAAGTCAAGAATTACATTGAAAATAATCCCTTCAAGACACTTTTCTAGAGACGCTCTGATAGTTTTTAACATCGGACCGTGATTCCGGCATGAAGACGGGAATTATGACTGACGTTTTCCATGTTTCAGGAAAGAATCCTTTTGAAATGTAAACCGAGAATAAATGACTAACCAATATGGGAAGTTCGGATGCTTATTCAATAATGGAATTTAGAATCCCGTCCGTTCCTGAGCAGTGTGAGTTCTTCAAACGACTTATGTGTTTCTTAATGAGATCTGCGGGGACATCGATTGTACTTAGTGCCCTATCTGAACGTGAACGAAAGAGAGGGACTGGTTCGGACTCAGAATTAAGGTGTTTTACAAAAAAGTACTAAAAACTCCGCCTTTTCAAGGTAGCGATGAGGAAGACTTTGTCTTCATTTAGCAGGGGCGAAAGTTAGTGACCACGTTTAGAGCAGGACCGATGACGGAAGATGTTAGCGATGGATTTTCCAGTGTTCGAATCACTGAGGGTGAGTGATTCTCATTGCCTGTCGCGCGGTTGGCGTACCCCTGAGTCAATCTAGACGCATCATCCACCAGAATAGCTCTCATCCTCCTGTGTGCCATTAATTGTTTCCAGATTGTCAAAACTCCTTCTTCCCAGTAGGTATTTTGTACCTGCCTAATTCTTCTATGTTGCTGCTTGAATAATAGCGAAGACGTATCTAACAACATTGTTCCTCGCGCTCCAAGCGCAGAGTTTGTTCCTGTGCTTTACGTTACCCTGTGTGTGCTATCCTCTACGTCTTTGGTAGTCAAATGGTGACAAAACCAATGTCCAGAGATGGTTGTCTAATAATGCCCTGAAGGTAAGCCGTTGTCCATTTCAAATGATAATAAGGTTCTTTTCCATTTTCCGGCCAACAAAACTTGTTGGATGTGGGTGGGTTTTGGGTGATTCTCTGATGGCTGTCATTATGAGCCGTTATCGTGTGCTGGATTAATACGGGTGTTCTGTCGAACACGTCTCAGCTGCAGTAACTAGACGGGATTAATGCGCTTCGAGGGTATGGTCTCTGCCCAATTGAGTTAAATAATTGCTGTTGAAATGATTCCTGAGAGTGCTGTGGCACTATGTAGGCAAACTAAACTTTGGTAGGGGGCGCACACCGATCGTTCTTACGGAACTCACCAGTTCCGTTGTGCCTTATGGGTTCTTTCGAGCTCAGCCAGCAGCCGCGCAGCGGCGCATGATATAGGCAGAGTGGCATTATCGACAAAGACAGGGGAGACTGGAATGGCCATTTCTGGCTTATTAGCCGTCGTCAGCCAGCCATACCCAACCCCGAATTGTGGAACAACCAGTCTCCCTTGACTTTGTCGGTAATATTATTCTGCCTATATATCATGCGCCGCTGTGCGGCTGCTGGCTGGGCTCAAGAGAGAGCCCTTAAGGCACAACGGAACAAGTGAGTTCCGTATGAACGATCGGTCAGCGCCCCCTACCATTGTATACTCCCGATCGAATACCGACAGGGCAACGGGCTCGTGGCTAACTGGGTAGAGGCGTGGACTTCTAAACCAACAGGTTGCGAGTTCGAACCTTGGGTGTTCCACACTTCGGGGTTGGGTACGGCTGGCTGACTACGGCTAATAAGCCAGAAATGGCCATTCCAGTCTTCCTTGTCCTTGTCGGTAATGCCATTCTAACTAACCTTTTCCAGTTTCGTGCACATGATGTGCAACTTCCACAAGGTGGGGAAGAATCAAATCGTGCTCATTTCTCCACCCGTCGTTCTCTGGCCATTCTGATGGGATAAATCTTGATCGTTTAGATCAGTACAGACTACTTCCTGAGAAGAGGTAGGAAAGCCAATAATCACTTAAATGACGTCTGATCTAGGAAAAGTGCATGGGAAGATGACAGTACCTGCGGTTTGCAGCAAGGAAGGCAAGTGAACATATATGGGTCAAACGTTGGCCTTCAGGGTCTGTTGACTGTGGTTCTCAGGCGTGTTTTCTGCCTACCGTGATATCCTTTTTTGGGGAAGTTATTCTTCCGAACCGGTCTTAACTGGTACACTCTGAAATATATTAACTAACAATTTGTCTTCCATTTGACCCATAAACTCTCTGGACAGCAAGCGAACCACGTCCGTTTTCTGGCTGAGTGGTATAAATTCATTCGTAGTTCAGTCATTGACACTCAATTCTTTAGCGCGCTCGAATCGTTGAACCTTCGAGTTAGATCGCGGGGCTAGGTGATAGTAGGCTGGTTTCCGATTAATTTTCAACTAATGTGGTACTTCGCGGCATAACAACCTCCACGCGCTTAGAGTTGGATGCAATATAATGCATCAATTGAACGTCCTCTTAAATGGTCCAAAATAGAAATGACTATAGAATATATAGCAAAGACTCTTACCCAAAAATGTTATGCGAAAAAAAAGATTTTTGTTCGAAAAAGTTGTATCTAGTATGTGCAGTGCATGTGCTAATTCGTGAAATGTTCGCAGAAATTCTGAAATGCGTTTTCCCCTCAAAAGGATTATAATATTACTCACATAGCAGCATAATCCTATTATAATTCAGTTAGTTCGGCATGCCAGCTTTAGAACGGACTTCTTTTTCACCGCCCAAAAATTGCGTGGGTTCGGTTTTATAAAGGTTTCCAACTATGAGATTTTTTACACCGTGAAATCCCCACTGATAAAACATCGTGTATCTGCATTTACTAATGTTGCTTGTAAGATTAACAAAATGCTTAAGTTCACTGGTAAATTTTATGAAACTATATGGCTGTCCTACTAGTAATGCAGAGAAACGTATGATTAACTGTGTACGGAAAATGTAAAGCATGTAGTCGGGAAACCCCGAATGCAAGTGGAACTGCATGCCGGTTTCAAAATTAACAGGGAATTGGAAACGTTTTTAAAACCGAATTATAATTTTCTTTCAAGCATTAAATTTGACGAAGGCGTGATTGTCTGCCAAATGAGAGAAGAATGAAGACTTGATGCCTTTTACCCATGAAAATAATTTGAATTTATAAAGGCATCGACACTTGACGAGAACATCTGATGCTACTTAAGCGGCCAATTTTTACCGAGTGCTATCTCTTCAGGCGGACGAAAGGAAATTCATTCGAAAGCCGATACTCTAAAGTTAAGGAATTATTATGGAATTATGCTGCACGGAGGTTAAAATTATAAACCCACTTAAGTAATCTTGAGTGGAAAGAGCATTTCAGAATTCCGGTTAACATTTCATGAGGTAGCATATCTACTGTGATTTGCACATGGAATGGTCGTTCGAAACTAGTTCAAATTAATCAAGTCCTTGCCTTGACCAGCGAACGTATTTACCTCTAAAGATTTACACCTCGAGAAACTGGTCCATGTTCTGTTAATTGAGATCGATTTCTGCTAGGTGGTTACGAGCAGAACAAGTTCAAACCTTCCTTATGACAAGTTCAAACCTTCCAAACATGGCTATAACTGTTACCCTAACCATCGTTTGGGGAAAGATCTTACAACTCTTGATAGTTCTTATTGACCCCTTTGAAAAACTCGGCGTCTCGGTGGGATTCGAACCCACGACAGCAAGGGGAAGGCCTTAGTAAAGCCCACGCTCAAGCCACCTGAGCTACATGGTCTCACCGGGAGATGTGAGTCCAATGTGACTAAACTCATGTCTCACGATGGGCCTCGTAGCTCAGGTGTCTAGGACTTTGGCTGTACCAAAGCCTTCCCCTTGTTGCCATGAGTCCGAATCTCACCAAAGCGCCGAGTTTTTACAGTTGGGTCAATATGAATTTTTCAAAAATTAGATGCTTACCACATAATATGGGCGAATGGTTCGCGTATATACTGAGAATATCAATGGCAGAATGCTGTTCATAGACGTCTTAGAGAGCCTGTCACACTCATCGACCACAAATAAGGACGGAAATGTTTTCGGAAAATCATACGCCTACTCAAAACCCTCGTCGGCTTAAATACTGCTGACGATGATGACGCAGATTAGAAGGGACACTTGTGATCTCATAGCTGCCATCATCCATTAACGTCGGTATGCTTTTATCGCCGCACACTTGTAATATCTTAGTTTTCGGACAGTGGTCAGGCTCTTCACCTATGGACTTACAGTAGTCTCGTCTACACGAAGTGGATACACATGGTGAATAAGTAAGAGGATGTTGCGGCGGGAGACTTTTTTAACTGTCCACACTAATTTCCACACTGTATAGCAGTTAATATTAGTGAGAGATCGTCGAAAAACTTAAAAAACCCTTCTGATTTTATAAAGCAGATTTCGTTGACATCCATTTGACGGTATTAATCCACTTACGTTTTGTGCGGGTGGAAAGTAGCGTTGCTTATATGAACACTTTTGGCACATTTTCGAAATTTTGTCGCCTTTCTTTAACTTCTGATGGCTTTCATATATCACTACTAATTTAACCTAAACTCGACTATCTATTAATTCTAGCATTTGGAAGATGTATTTGAAGTTATCAAAATCGGGTTAGTCAGAATGATGAATCTATTTTGATATATTTCATAAATTTCGCTGCATAAAGTTTACAGTGCGCTGGAATAAAATAAACTAGTGCGTAACCCATCAAGAGGTATCGATCACTCCCATGTCGAGTGATTGGTTAAGGAGTAGTCTAGTATTAAAACACAAAGGACTACAAGCTTTGGAACACTGTCTACAACATCTAATGTTCGCGTACGGAATTGGCATGTTTCTGTTATTCCACAATGCCTACAGTTGCTTCGGAAGATTTCGTCAGTCATTATTTCTGAAATTTGAATGCTAGAACTGCATAAAAAGCCTTCAAAAACATATTTGCGCACGTCTACATCATTGCCAGTTCTCCTGCCATTTTAGAGCCGAAAAAGTGTCCTCATGATAACGAACAGGTCTACCTGCTAGACTATATCAATGAGGAAATAAATCAGCTGTGGCCCATCCGCCGAGAGTTTCGGCTTAAATCACCAGATCCCATCAAACTGCGTATAGACGTTCAGGGCAGGACGCAGGCTGAAAACTGTAGCCGTGAAAGACATTTTCATGAGGCTAACGTCGCCCGACTGCGATGTCTGTTAAGTATCCCTCATAACGTAATTAAAGTTGCTAGGTAGGTACTGCGTTTTTTGTAAACTTTCATGCTTTAACCGTTATAGGATACCGTCTAACCACAAAAGTCGAATTAAGGCATGTTTTTCCCTTAACAAGGAAGGCTGTTTAAAGTGACACATACATCAAAAAGCACCTTCCATGGCCTGCATATCTTCGTAATGAAACTAAAATGGCCAACTGCATAAGTGTTTGTCGACTTACACACTAACACTGATGGCTTGAAGACAGTGCACATGTCCCACTTGAGCTTTCCAAACCTCCTGGCACACTCACATGGCAGCATTGCAACATCATCTGACTGGAGTGCCCTCGTGAAATCAAGGATCGGAACATGGTTGCAGCAGGCGTTTAACGAGCATGTAACGATTAAATGTCTTTACTGACTGCTTAATCCACCGTCTATTATCAGTGTTGTGTGACCTCCAATATGAGCATTCGTATTCAAATGAAGGTCGAATTCGTTTCAAACTTTGTGACGAATGGCAAATAAACGTATGTGTTTGTAAATATAAGCCCTAAAATCACAATGCAGTATCATATGGTATATAATAACAAGCTTGAAACGGTACGCTCTCTGAGCAGCACTGATGTTTTGCAGCAAACCTCGATCCCCGAAATACTCTTTGCATTTATATAAGACGGAGAATTGACTTTTCACATCCAAATACCATCTCCTTTCCCGCGCCTAATTTTCTTTTGAAAGGTTCGTTTCAATTGTGAATTTTGAAAAATCTTATGAACACTAAGTGGAAACCTTAATGCCCTTATATGCCATATTTTCAATTAGGTTAAGTCGAAATCACTGTGCTAAACTGATGATGTTGGGTGCCTCCTTCGAAAATGCACATCGAAAATCATTTTATTCTCTCAAGACCGATGTAAACATTCTTGCAGCCCTACTTACGTTATGTGACATGCATATTTTGAATTAACGTATAAAATGTGTCAAAAATTACGAATGATTGCTGATAATTCGCAAACCGGGACCACTGCATGGACCGTTTATCTATGTCATTAAATAACAATTTTGAGGAAATTAAAACATAAGGGAAATAATAAGGGCAATTAACTTGTTTAGAAATACCAAGTATTTTAGAAAAGCAGAAAATCTCGCAAACGTCAAAATAGTTTCGATTTTGAAAAATTCCGTCTTATGTGTAAAGGAGACCTGTTCATGCAGAATACTGAATAAATATGACAGCTATGACTGCGAAACGTTGCCCGATTATTCCAGTATATAAATGTAGGATTTACTTAACGAAAACACAGGTACTAGCTTAAAGCCCAACTACGCTTTTCGTTGATATCCCACCGCTGCATCACACAGCCACGAAAGGATTGGCTAATCATTGAACCCCCAGGCTACGCCTATAAGCTTTTTAATTGGTACACCAATTTTGAAATATCAACCATTTTATTATCAGGAATTAATGATTACCTTGGAGTAAAAATATCCGGATAAGACTTCATAGGCTCATTCTGGAAGTTAATGTAAATTTGTAAGTCGTCATCCATTAGCCGCAGCGGCATAACCAAATAAGATTTCATTGATATTTTGGCAGATTTTGAATAATTCATATTGACCCAACTGTGAAAATCTCGGCGCCTCTGTGGGATTCGAACCCACGCAGTAAGGGGGAAGGCTTTAGTACAGCCAACGCTCTAACCACCTGAGCTACGAGGCCCCGCCGGACGACGCGAGTTTTATCACACTTGGGTCAAGTTACCCGCCCAAACTTCTGCAACGTCTGGAATCCACCAAATCTGATACAGTAAGTTGACTGCCCAAGCAGGATTTCCTAAGTAATTCACCCAGAATCCACCAGATGACTACTAGGCTCACGTAATTCATTGATATTTTGGCAGATTTTGAATTACTTAGGAAATCCTGCTTGGGCAGTCAACTTACTGTATCAGATTTGGTGGATTCCAGACGTTGCAGTAGGCTGGGCGGGTAAATTGACCCAAGTGTGATAAAACTCGAGTCGCCCGGCGGGGCCTCGTAGCTCAGGTGGTTAGAGCGTTGGCTGTACTAAAGCCTTCCCCCTTACTGCGTGGGTTCGAATCCCACCGAGGCGCCGAGATTTTTACAGTTAGGTCAATATGAACAAATAAGATTTATAAATTACCACGAGGCAGCCAACAGTATAGGCATATTGAATGACTCACTGTACTAGCAGCACAGGTAATAGTCAAAAGTTGAAGATGGCAAAGTGGATTATCTACCAAAAAGCAGACGGGAACGCTTAAAGGTCCACTAATGTGCAGGACTCCTCTCAGTTGTCATGTAGCGGCAGCAATTAGGCGAAGGACATGTCTGATTTTTTAGTTAATACTTTACTATCGGTACGGTAAATGCTGCAACATGTTATACTGTTGGTTGTCTGGCGGCGGTAAATGAATACTACGCGGTTGCTACATTTCACTTGATAGATTCCGAATCAAATATTCATGCAAACTTTCGGATCAAGTATACAAAATATAATTTCAAATAGTCTACTGTATTTTAAGGATGAGTTTTTGAAAAGATCAAAAAATCTGAAAATGTCTCGATGGGGAATGGACAGAACGGGAGGCTATAGATATACAAAGTTTCTCAGTAGGAATAATTGAGGTTTTAGTGAATGTTCTTGTGACCGATCATGCGTTGTCTATCGGCCATGTCGAAGGGCGAGAAAACAGTCGAGCACGCTTATGATTAGTGTTAGCATTGAGTGCCAGGTTGGGTCATAGCAGTCTGGCACAACGTTCGGAGACGCTTCTAAAACGCAGGCGACAGAGAAAGCAAAGGGCAGAACAGTCGATCCGATGAAGTGCATGACTGCGCTTGAATGCAAAAATAAGTTTAGTTTGGGGGTTTTTTATGCCATCCAAAATGGATTACGATTTCGAGAAATATAATTCCATTGTTGTCACTCAGGACACTCTTTAAAATGATAAAAATACTTTGGCTCCCTTATATGACGTCAACCAAATATTTGACTGCGTGGGCTTGATGACACATTACGTATGAATCAGTGACTAAACGCCTTATTTTCCGAGTTAAAGATGAACCCAAATCTAAGAGAAAAGTGTAATGCACTACTTTCAACTGGTTTCGGCTGGTCACAATGTCTGACTGATACAGCAGGCTGACTGGCCGAGCGCAATATTTTAAGCAATCGGTCTAGAATCTGCCAGATGACTACCAGACCCATTAAGTGATGGGTTTTTGGCAAAATTTGAGTAAGTCATGTGATCAAATTGCGAAAGAGCCGGAGTGCTCGGTGGGATTCTAGCCCAGGACAGCTAGACTGAGGC
>CACRXP010001026.1:62926-93689 GCA_902702965.1 Spirometra erinaceieuropaei
CCTTCCGATCAGATTTCATTTAATATCCTTCCAGGTTTTCCGACATAGTTATTTTATCCACAAATATGCCTAATACTGTAAATGACTTTGGACGTTTCATGCTCATGCGGTGGGTCCTTAGACATCCTGACCTGGCGCCGATTGTTTTCCAACGGTCTGTGCACAGTCCTAGGTCCACTTGGACTAGGAAAACGACCGGCAGTTTCTCAGAATTTTTGAACATACAGTAGCGCTTTATAAGTTGGGATCTATTGGATTTGTTTCCCGTCTCGTTAACACTTGCGTCGATGTAAGATTTTGCGCGGCCGAGAATTTCCTCCGGTGTCCTTAAAAATATTGCAATTGAGCAACCTTGACTTGCGGTTCACTAAAATGAGTTGCAACATGCAGGTAGAGTGCCGTTTGGCCCAGTTAATTGTTTTGTTGAGGTTCGCTATTTGTGCCGCATTTGTCGCTTACCTAGACACTTTGAGGAGGACGAGAGCATTAAGGGAAGTCAAATAGATTTTTTTCAATTCTCCCTCGTCGTAAATTGCGTATCGGCGAAGAGGGAGTCTGTTCTGATCCTTGAAGGACAACACGATCAGGTTCACTGGAAATAACGTAATTATTTATATACTGAGCTCAGAACTGCGGTCAATGTTGTCGGAAGTTTAGTGAAGCATTTATTTGCGAATCCCGAAATCGGCGAACATATCTGCATGCCTTCCACCTGTACATATATTGTTGTGGGGAACGTCAAGTCCCAATAGAAACGAAGAGAGGAGTCTCAGGAAGTAGTGTTGAAGAAGTAGACATAACAAGAAGATGACAATAGATCCGCACTTTACGGAGATTTCTGTCAGTTGGTTACTCCAAATCCGGAAGGGAAGCCAGGGAATAGTGATTTCGGAGATGTCGACGCAGTTATTGGTGATCTGGGAAATCAACTGAATGTTGGAACTAGAAAGGAACTCAGCGATCATCCGTCAATCATGTTGACGGTCCGTTCGATTGCGAGGCTGAAGAGGAACTCAGCCCGAATCATGCGGGGGATAGTCACGGTGCAACATGTGGCTACGAAGACATTATAATAAGGCCTACCCTCTCGTGCAGCGAGTAAAGCCAGGAAATACGACTAGCCAGACAGGGGTTTTAACCAAAAGGATGTCTGTTGATCCAAAATCACACTTTTGATAAAAGGCAAAATAACGTTACCTATAAAGTATTCAGACATTCAAAGAGGAACAGACCACCACTTGTCGAAAGTCTTCTCCTGACCTATTGAAAGCATCCTCCCTCCCACTGTCAGACCACAATCCAACCAGGATATCGCCCGCTAGGGGTGTTGGTAGAAACGATAGATGCAAACAGCACACAACCAACGAGAAAAATGAGTCTGTACGTGCGGGAATCAACAAAAGCTCATTTAATCACATAGGAAATGGCAATTTCGAATGCGAAAAACAGAAGTTCAACTTATGAAAAGCGGGCATAGGCAGGAGGCAAATAAAACACCCTAGCACAGGTCAGTCTCCCAACAACGGTAAATGTCAAGAGCATGCAGTTAAAACGCATGACATTTAGGCTGCACATAGTCTGATCAGGCAGGATACACATTCTTAGAGAATAATTCTACATCTGAAAGGATGCATACTGGCTTGGCTAATATGGAGGGCGGTTTCTATGTGTCAAGAAAAGAATGCATGCTAGCCACTGCAGTGCTCTTTGTTATTTTTGCTCCTATACGAAGATAAGGACAGCAAACACATTTGAGCAGTTGTCAACCAAAGTCCCTTCACCCTGGGTCATTTTGTGTTGCATCGCTGACACGTGTTTTGCTCATTAAAGTACTTGCTGCTAAGCCATTGGAAGTCAATTCACAAATCCTCCTGATAGGAGACTTGCATGGTATCTATTGAACTCCCTCCTCCTTCACCTACCTGAATTCGGTGTCAAGATGCAATCACGCAGACAGGAGGCGAGATCGAATGCAGTAGCTGACATAGGCAAACGACCCATCTAGGCATGCCACACACGGTGGGTCCAAGCACAATGGACCACATTTTTACAAACCAGGGGTGGGGGGCGATGCAGATGCCAAATGAAAGGGAGTGCGATAAGGGCCATATTAAGAAAAAAACATTGCGGCCTGACTGTTTGTCCTGAGGGGAGAAGTGGATTATCTCGTTAGTCGGTACCCCTAAAGGCCATGACGCTTAGATCACTGTGATAGTTTGAAAGGGCGTCAGCTTGATTAGAGCAAGGAATATGCACTGATTGCCGTTGGGACGCAGTTTCCAGTGTTGAAATCACCTCTCTTCCTTTCTCAGATCACCATCATATCGTCTGAGTTAGTCAGTCAGTCAGTTGACGGGATATTTGGCGCAAGTGATTGGGGTGGCGTGAGCTTGAGTCCAGGCGGCCACTGTCTCCTCCATGTGTAGGGTATTGGTTACAGGCGTGCAGCCTAAGTAGTGGCTGCCTTACCCTGATGTGCCCCGACCCCTTATTGGCCCAACGCACCTCTCGCCCGGCTCGTTTTAGGTCCACAATTAGTGCTGCAGCACATGGGACACCCCGGAAGCAAAAGTGGCGTTCATGCATTCACCTGCTTCAGAAAAGGACAAAGTCCCCTCAGCAAAGGGCGGTTAGTCAAATACGTGATTTACTTAATTCTAGCATACAAATGTGAATTTTCAACCTTACAAAGTGAAGACCTGCGCAAACCTTTTTGAATTGTAGTGGATATTTTTGTATGCACGCCACCACTTATATGAGCAACATGTTTACATTGTTGTTGATATTTGTATGTTAAATGTCTAACTGTAATCGAAATAGCTGATAAAAAACGTTCTATGCTGATTATATAAATGTGTGGATCGAAATTAAATAATACCATAAAGCCCTTAGATGACAAAGTACTTTATCGTTTCAAAGTCTGTCATCTCCTAAAAAGTGCCCTAACCAGAGCATCACGCGTGCTCAGGAAAATAATATGCCCACTAGATCCCTTGAAGCTCGCTCCCTCGGTCAATTTTATTTTGCTGACCTTTAGAAGGTCACAATAGCTCAAAGTATTCCACTGATCTGTATGCAATGTTCTTGAACGTTGACGGCAATCTCGTGTCTGCAAAACACGTTTTTTTCAGTGTCCATAGGTTTTACTTACATGTATGCTTTGCAACCTTGCCTATGGCGCTCTAAGTCTCCATGCTAAGTTGTCAGATTATTCTACTTGAGAAGGTGTCTGAAGATCGATGTCTTGTGACAGTCGCCGACCCCAATTGCGACCCGACGTTTATGATTGCCTTTTCTATTTTTTCACAATTTAACCTTCATACATATCCTAATACTTAATAGTTCAGGGCTTAACACGCATTTTCGCAGGGGTTAGACGCATACATACTCAGACCTATCACGCCATATTTCAATATCTTTTGAGCATGAAAAGCGCATACTTGGTCAACATAGTCCTTTTGGCGTTAAGTGGGCCCGCAAGAAATCTTAAGACTGCGTCCGACATATTTAAATCATTATTACTGATAGAAAATTACGAGGTGAGTAAAGTACGCTTGGTTGCTCCATCTAAGAATTCACGAGGATTCACAATTTGGTCGAATCAACGTGAGCATGCAAGAGGGTCGACATGCTTGATTTTGATCTCGAATAAATGCAGCATTCTAAAAGCCCGAGCACATTACCCCACTCCTTGATTAAGGATTCTCAGGCTTACAGTTTTGTTGGCTCTTATCAGGAAGCATTGACCATCTGAAGAGTGAAAATAATTCCTGCGCAAACCTCTGATTTGTTAAAACGAAACCCACTCAAGCTGATTATGTCAAATTACGGCTACCAATATAAAGGCTACAACTGAAAACATAATTCTTGAGCAGCCTGACAAAGACTGTAAATTATAAGTGTATTCTCTAATGAACTGTGGTAGAATGAATATTTTATGGTAAAAGCATGCTTTCAGTTGTAGAGCGTACATCATTTTTATTGAACTGTGAAATGTACTAAGCGTGACAAAGTGGTGGAATGAAAGCACTCTAAAATAGGCGACAGGGTTACCATATTCGCAAGTGCTGGAATGTGATATATACAGGTTAAAGGAGACGCAATCCACCTAACCTGAAGACGGTATATACAGGTACGGCAGTTTTGATAAATATTGGGAAGCAAAGCTTCAGGTACTAGGAAGAGGCAGCCGTAACTCCGTAAGAAACCACCAGAGCCAGTTTTTCCGTTGCAAAACATCGACGCTTATTAGTGTCCAGCTGAACTTAAGATTTATGGCAGGCTTCAGCTCAGGTATAGGCTCAATGTCCCATTTCAGGTGATGAGGAGACAAAGACAGGTCTGCTAGTACTTCACCATCATGTATCAAGAAAAATACATTATAAATGCCGATCCGTATGGGCGTCGCCTTAGAATGGTCGCATATCTGCCAAATGATGAACATCCTTCTCGGGCCCTGTGTCCGACTTTACTGCACAAATGCTTCCACCATTGTTGAGAACCTATTAGGTTTATTCTACTGATTACATTCTTCTATGGCACTTTGTTGTGTTTTGTTAGTGTTTTTAGAATAAAAATGTCAATCAAAGCTGCTTGACGTTATTGATCGAAATGGTTTATCCTTACTTTGTTTATTTCCTGAGAAAACCTACGAGACCATAGTTTTCATTTTTCATATGTTACGTAAGAATATTTAAGACACAAATGCTCCACAAATGAACCGTTTATGTTAGTTACCCTTTAACTTTAGCAATACGTTCCTGGCTACTAGTTCCAATCTAGTAAGGACCAGTCAATAACTGCAAACCGGAATGTGAATGTGTTATGCGTCTTTCATCCGTCCTGAACATGGCACATTAAAGGAAACCAGTGACAGAATTGCCTATACTAGAAACAATGGAAGATGTACGCACATTTTTGGAGGAGAATACGACTTCCATTTCAGATTAGTAATTGGCACTGGCGACACCTGACGAGTTTCTTAATAGACTGGAATTGATAACAAGCAAAATAAAGCCAAATGATCGTTTAAAATCTCCAGCAAATTCGAGCGATCTAGAAAGTACCGCTCAGAATAAAAGCAGCTTGCATGATAATTTAAAAAAAGCAAAATTCCTCTAAGGTTTTTGAGTCTTTATTGTTAGATCCAAAGAGAGAGTACATTTTATCAGAAAGTTATGACATTTTTTTCACAATAGGGTTTTATTGCTGGTGGCCAACACTTATTCTAAAATTCAAGTTGCAAAAGTGCTGATTTTGATTTCAGTGGATGTCACTTACACTGGGTATAGACGCGTTTGCAATAAGCAGCGAATTAGCTTGTGCATATAACATGCTTGTTCCAGCAAAAATTCCACCTTCGCTATTGCGAATTCTGACCAAGCTGACGGTGTTGTTACGCTGTCTAGCATATATGACAGAATATTTGGGAAGCTCAATCTGGATAGGCGAACTGTGTTTAAGCCTAGCGGATGGTAGACAATTTCGGCAAGAGCGTATGCGGTTGACACATTTAAGCTTAATTCGCACACGTCCGTATCTCCAAATTTTGGAGGCGCAAAGACAACGAGGTACCCCTAAATGTCCAAAAAATACAAGTATGCGTTAAGTAAACTTACATATTCGTTGATATTAGGGACTAAATAAAATTCACAATTGTATGATTGGCAAAGATGTCTCACCTTACGATGGAGGGAAATCGAACTGGCAGGAATGATTACTGCGCATGAGACACGGCAAAATCTGGCCTCTTGAAAGCAACGTTCGAATTTACAGCTTTCAGTGTATATATTGCCCTCAGTATTCATTACTAGTTCAATGGAAGACTGAGAATAAAGATGCACAATTAGCTTAATGGGCCATAGCTGATCTAATGCCTGGTCCATAAAGTCCAATAGCCTAAACTGCCCATTAACACACGGAAAAATTTTAGATTTTACAAGTGAAATTGCAATGCTGCAACACAAATGAGCATGAAGAGTCTTCGCCGAGTACAAATAACTTGCGAAGTCACTTATTTAGTCTTTCTTCAGATACTGCACTCAAACGCAATGAGTACAAATCACGTGATATTCTAAGACAACAGTTTACTCCGGGCAGAATCAAAGAGAGCCCGCTTTCGCTGAAAAGTATTTGGAGTTTTAAATTTGTTTTGCCGCATTCCAGACTTTGTAGGTTTTGGAGGTCTGCATTCAATTAATCATAAAGAGCATGAGAATGCCATTAATAAAGTTGTATCTTTCTGCATTTTCGAACCTAAGCGTTTATCTATAGACGCTCAAAATTATGAAAAAATATATGATGTAGACGCCATAGTAAGAGTTCGTATTCTATTGATGTGTTTACCAGCACGTCCTGCACGTTTGTGTTCAGGCCTCTGGTAGGATTAACACTGCAAAGAAAACGAATAAACTGGTAATTAAAAAATAGATCGATATCCCCCCAGAGCAAGCAGAGTGATTAAAGAGGTCTTTCAAAATTGTGGATCACCTGCTTTTGACAGATCGTCAAATTAACAGGCAGTTATTGCAAACAAACACAGCATATTTAGATGACTGAAACTTATCCCTGCATCAATTTGGATCTGGAAGTATATTACAGCCGAAGGTACGGCAAGTCACAAAAACGGTTAGTAACATAGGAAGCGGTCTAAATATAAAACACTATTTCAAATAATGAACAGCTGGAGGCCCTCTTTAAAGAAATTAAATTAAGGCTTAATGCAATGGACAGGTTCCTTCACCGTCGAGGTTATTGAAAGTTTGGAGTAAGGAAACCTAAGCCGGGCAGCTGCAGATGACGGGTAATGTCTGTGAATATGCGAGTGTTTGAGCATGCGAGGGAGTACTACATACAAGAACAAGGGAACAGGATCACTGAAACAGGACTTTGCTTTGCCTGCAGGTTAGTATCCAAGCTCAAATCCACTATCAGTGACAGAATATGATAAGAGTAGTTTTTTGCGCAAATGTTACAGTTGCTGTGTCACGGTTCTTGCATTTGCGGTGAGAAGCGACTGGCGGCTTTACATACAATCTATGCATAAAGGAGCACTCGCTAAAATTTGGGATCGTTGAGGTTTGGTCTATTATTTTGTTAAAACGCACATCTGTTGACAAAGCTGTGTGGAAAGCCGCTGATTGCGATAAGCTGTCAAAGGCAATCCAATTCAACAACTATGCCATCTTGTTCACTGCAGTGCGTCTTAACATGCTGATATGTCACCCCTACACAAACGAAGTCGCGTTTGACTGGGTTATTTTGATTTAAATGCAGCACCTGGTTCATATGTGTTTTACCCCCGTGGTTTTCCCACCTCCTTAATCCGAATATGCATATCAGGGGCGAAGGCGGTGTGATTTTTCATGAGTGAAGGCATCCAACCCCACTTTTTTTTACCGAACCTAGATATTTGGCCAGCAGTGTCAGAAGACCAGCGACGCCAGACATTACAGGACCGTCATAGTGATGATTTTGCAAATCGGTGAACCCACCTGCATGCGTTTTACATACTCGGAGAACGACTCGTCAAATTGATGTTGGACTTGGAACGAGCTTTCAGGAGATGGAGATCTTGGGTGCTATGTAGGCGACTCTCTGTTTGGTCGTATTTGTTTTGCGGCAGTAGTTCAGTAGCCTCGACCACTAAATTCGGCGGAGAAGAAGCAAACTTTGACGTGACATCAAATTGCGTCACTTATCGAACAGCGTCAAATGTCCGTATAGCATACGAAGACCCCAATACCTTGCGGTATATTTAAGATTCCAAAAACTTTTTGAAATTAAGCATTGTGTTTGCTTCCGAGATAAAAAGCTAAGTGCAATTTCCTTTATGCAGTTCTAGAAAGACAGCTTAAGGGCTCGCTGCATATATCAAAAGAGTCAGGGAAGCTAATGCAAAATTTTCTTTCTTGCGACAAAACCTTCCCACATCTGAAATTGAGTAACATGCGGCCGCTTTGTTGAGTGAAGCTGACGAGAAAATACGGGCTTTAAAACGTCACAGCCGTTCTGGTTTGCTCTCTGCAGTAATTCGCGAAGGCCAGATCAATAGTTCTCGTACCAGTGCGTAAAGATAGACTTGAAATTCGTCTGATCAAAGGGCTTTTTAAAACGGTGTAGAAAGTCTCAAGGGAGTTCTTGAGAAGCTTCATATCGTGCTTAGAATATCATTACCTTATCGATTTGTGGAGGAATTTTTTCATACATCAAACGCTTGCATATGAGCCAACATAATTTTCACCATTTTTGCAATGTTCCATGGAAAGGCTTGGAGGTAAACCTGTTAGTCATCAATATTATTCAGCTGTGGACTGCGGTGAATTACTGACACATGGAAAACGACCTAAAGGACCCCCTTTAGAAAACCATGAAGCCTTCTTTGATGTCTGCCGTCAAAAACGTAGTTAACAGTTCCTTGAAAATAAAATGCCTTCTCTGTCTAAGAAGCCAACTATTCCATAGGCGGCAATCCTTTGTGCTGATAAGCCTGAAAAGGTCGCAAAAGGTTAACCTGTTTACGTTTTACGAACCAGGCCACTCAAAGCCAACCGCTACTGCAATTATTTCCAATATTAGTTTTCATATTTGTGAAAAGGGGTTCGCAGTCAAAAAGAAACCTTAAGTGCATGCCTAAATAAACCTCAGACACTTAAAAACTTCCAGTCGAATTTTCGAAGATCTTCTGAGACAAGAACACTTTTTATTCTAAAGTTTGCTGAGTCTCACGTGTAAGTAAGGCCTGAAATACACAACTCTGTTGTTTCACTTCTACATAAATATCTACATCTTCTAAACGAAGATTTTAATACAGTATGCTCGTGGTACAATTACCGAGCTCGCAGTACCTACACACAACTGAGGAAAATGCTTCGACCTTTGCTGCTTAATATCCATATTCTAAAATATGGCAAAATTTCTGTCGCATGAGATGTCACAAAAAAATCCGACAGTAAAAGAAGGTCCCATGACGAACACTATGCGGACCAAAATAAAATCATCCCTGGTATTTAGAAAATCAAACCAAAACTCACCACGAGCAAGACATTAACTGTTTTAGTATATTTATACCACTTGTAAGTAAAGTTTGCTGTGCATTTCTAACTGTAGAATGGAGTTTGCAAATTATCACAGATGTCAGAAATGGCCAGAATTGGAGAAGAGTGCATGTTTTTATGGTACGGATGAAAAAAGTAAAAGGACTCCCCAGAATAGGGATCGCTTTTTACTTCGTTGTGGAAAAATAAGAATCCGATGCACATCAGACAAAAAGCGGCCTTAAAAACATCGTTAGCAGGTAATTTATAGTTATGGTCGTCCAACAGGTCAAAAGCATTTTTTGTTGGCATTTTGTATAAATGTCCTTTTTGGACAACGCGATTTTTCTTTAATAGCGGCTTTTGTGGTCCGCTGCATAAAAATCAAAGCCCTACCATGAAAGTTTGCAGTCTATACCTTCCAAATGTATCGATTGAAGACACTAAAAAACATGAAATATTCACCGCAACTTCAAGGCCGATCTGAAATTAAACGCAATCTGAAACAACGAAAAAGTGAAAATCAATTTTGCGGACGCCACGTTATATTTATATACTTTAACTTGTTCGCTCACGATCATGTCTATCAAATCCCTGTGAACATATTAATGAGCGACTGTATGGACAGCATGTAGCCCTATGAAAACCTATATGCTTTTGACGTGCCTATCTGCAAAATCAGGCTGCATCATGTTTGCTTTAGTAAATCGCATCAAAATTAATGTACAAGCAAAAAAGCAAATTTTTTGAGATATCGTTTTCGAGATTATATTTACAATATAGGACGTTAGTAAACATCCACATTTAGAACCATTTATTAGTGGTCCAAGGGTATTTTGATGAAGAAAATGCAACACAGGATTGGTATCCATAGCAAGTCTGCGGCCACTTTTAATTTGCCAACCAACCTTGTCCTAGGTGACTCAGCTGTTTGTAGTGAGGTCGCAGGCTTTATAAATAATACAACATGTTTCCACCACTGCAGACACATGTGTTTCCTCTGCCACCCCTTAGTAGCCATGTTCATGCATTTTCTTTAAGTGAAACCGACTCGTAATGCCAGTGTGACCTGCTGCCGAAATACCGAAATTCGTTTTCGTTTTGAAAAGATTAATTTAATAGTGTTGTACAACTATTCAGCCTGCAACATAATTCTATAATATTTCGGTTACCACTAAATGACATCTGCTTTCAATTTTGTACTCAAAGGAAGGAAACAATTTGATTTTAATAAGTACCGTGAAATGGTTTTCATAAACTATCATGTCTCTGCATTTACCTGTGTAACTTGTAAGATAGTAATATCAATCTCATCCACTGCTATATTTTATGAACTTCCTACGGCCTCTTATTAATACCGTACAGTACACGGACACCATATAGCCTGTAGTTTGGGTGCCTTTAATGCACATGTAACGGCAAATCATGTCCAAAATTATTCGGGAATCGAAAGTGTTTCTGAAAATAAGATTATACCCTTCCTTTAAGCATAGAATTGGAAGCAGACTTCACTGTCTAACGAATGCGAAGAAGGCGTTTACAGACCTCATACATTTGATCAAAATTTTATCACCACAGCTTGTAAAAACTGTCACCATAAAATAAACATCGGCTGCATTAAAAGTACACACCCTAGAAAACGTGACTACTTATATGGCGTACATTTTTCTTATTGATTTTCCGTGTTCTTATAAATTCAAATATATTTTATAGAAGCCATAAATACAATTATTCATTCGTTTGTTCATTCGGTAAGAAATGACGCCTGCTTTTATTTTATTACTCAAAGGATTAAAATAATTCAGTTTTAAAAAGTTTATAATTGTGAAATATTTCCATATCGTGAAATAGCCATTCGTAAAATGCCATGTGTAAGCATTTACCAGTGCAACTAATAATATAACAATATAACTTAAATCCACTACTTTATTTTATGAACTCCATACGGTCTCCCCTTAAACCCGTATTGCATGCAGGGAATATACGGCTTGTAGTTTGAAAACTCTGAATACACTTTTAAGGCAAATTATGTTAAGAATTGAAAATGTTTCTGAAAACCGGATTATACGCTTTGTGAGAAAAGAACTCAAAACAGACATCACTGTTTACCAAATGAGCAGAAAAATGCATTTTTGTGAATAATTTCCATGAAATAAAATTGAATTTTTAAAGGCCATGGACTGTAAATACAGCACGTGACCCATCTCGTTAAATGCTGGACAAAACGCTGAAGTGCCTTTTTAATTAGGAAGGATTTACAAGACCGCCTTGTAATATGAAATATTATGTAGCATAATCTTATAATATTGCTGACCCATCAGGATGTCGGCCCTTGAATGCACTTCTTTCTGCCCTCCAGCAGAAACCATGTTTGGTAAAAAGGGACTACTTACGAAGCACACATTTTTCACGTCGATTTTCGACGGTCGTAGAGATTCAAATGTATTGTATAGAAAACATGCACAAAATATTCTTTCTTTACTTATTTGGTAGAAAAGAATTCTGTCTTTTTATAATAAACCCCCAAGGAAGGCTATCGTTTTGTTTTGAAAAAGTTACTAATAATGATTTTTTGAAGACCGTGCGATGTCAGTATATACGGCTTTACACGTGTCCGTTTTCTAATGCTACTCATGAAATTCTAAATAGTGTATCCATTAAGACATAGAGGGATATATAATTTTCCTTACGCAGTACGCATGCATCTTGTAGACTGCAATAGTTAAAGGATAATGCAACGCCTGAGGAAGCCCAAACATCATTCGGGAATTGAGAAACATTTTTTACGACCTACGTATACACTATTTTTAAGTAGAAAATGCAATGTCAATTTGACGCAGATTTATCACTTAAGATGGTGAACTAAAACGATTTGATACTCAATTCCAGCTGCCGAAGAACAATAGTCTTGGATATATTTACATGAGCCAGGAAGTATTAAAAGATTCAGCATGGATAAGCTATCAATGATACTGTGATCCAACCTATTGAATAATTTACTCAGAAAAAGTCTGTTATACGTGTAGAAAATTTTCCAGAATTTCAAGTAACTATTAAGGACATCAGACTCAGGCAACTTTGGGTATTTACTGAGTGCCTCAGCTCGCAAGTTAACCTGGATGGAATATGCGTAATACTAGTGCACTGTTTACCTGAAAATATCAATTAATGACCGTTATCAGTGTCCGTCTGACTGAGCCGGAGATTATCTTATTCTGACTGCACGCTTAGTAGGCCTTCAAGTCTGAAATACAGTGCCAACTTCAAGGGCTTACTTGTTGATGCCTTTGTTCGATCCCGAAAGACCTTTCATCTCCTTGGGTGTGTGCCTATTCGAACAGTAATGTCGGCTGTTTACTCATGCCTTTCGTCTTCATATTGCATAAGGATGTTATATTTTAATTGACCTCCCACGTTCAGACAACCCGAGTGATGCCTATGCTTAGACAATTAGACACAAACGTATGACCTCTTAGCTGAAATGCATTTACAGACCTCATACATATGTTCAAAATATTCTCAAAAGAGCTTGTTAAAACTGTCACCATAAAGTAAACATCTGGTGTGCGGAAGGAGACGAGATCGCTAGAAAAAGATCTTTATTCGCCAGGCGTTTCGGATCCCTGCTCGGCCTATCATCCCAGGCAGCAACTAAAGTAGATACTTCATGAACAAGAGACTACAATATTTATAGGACGAAGTCGCCGTGCAGCCGCATGCCTATGAAAATTCACGGTAACAATCCGGAGATGGCACCCAAAAAATCCGCCCAACTAAAGCAGCCTGTCTTACAGGACAGGTGGTAATAGGGGTTTTATGAGTGGTGGCTGGTCGGGATGTACGATACTAGCCGACGGAATGCCTTATTTGAACAGGTGAATGATCAAAGTTGGCCCGCTCTCCATCCCGTTATCTACATTTCTCTTTTAACCATTCAAAGAACTTCAAGAACCCTACCACCAGACCGCACACCAATGACATTGAGGCATACTGGAGTAGACTGAAAAGGAAACTCCATGAGGGAGGTCCTGTATGTGGTCGAGCTGTGTTGGCTCACACAGACAAAGTACAGTATCGTCTTTGGTTTGGTCTCAATGCCATGTCTTTGACAGATGCCCGGGAACTGTTTCTGTCTCATTTTGTGCAGACTTGTCCTATTTAAAAGTGATTTTGTTTTGTAATAAACTGCCATAATGCGACTGCATGCCGTATATTCAGGTGTACGTGTGTAACGATGAGGAAGGTTGGGCAACAGCGACCATCGTCATGTAACCTCCTGCGATGTTCGTTCGGCCAGCTCACGTTAGGCCCTCGGGGAAAGTCCAAGTAGTGTGTGAAAGTAGGCCTGCAACCGCTAATATAGCCTGAAGGCGTTTGACTCTACTGTTAAAGGTATTATTTCTAGGTAACGGATTTTTGGGTGCCATTTCCCGATTTTTACTAAATTTACCATTTTCTTCTTCACCGGTTGGGTTTTTTTGGACGGTTGTTCGATGGCCAACATCTGAGTGTTAACATTTGCAAATTCATCGCATGCGTGTAGGACGCTGGTGTGATGATATCTCGACCATCTGGTCCACCAATCCTAACGTTGGAAGTTGTGCTGGCCTGGACGCTCCCCGCGTGTCTACTTACTTCGCCTAGCCCAGGTCTCAGCACCCAGTACGGAAAGAGGACGGAAATTGCACTTGTTAATAAGCTGTTGACCAGTAAGCCATGACCCAGGCAGAACGCAGCTAACGCAATTATCATGGCTAGCGAGAAGTTCAGCCTCGTCAAATTTGGACACGCGTCCGGATCTCGTCATATAAGCCGCAGCTTGGTAGCTGGCGTTATCTCTTCGTACTGATTCCGCGTGTTCGGCAGTTCTCGTTTAGATCACGTTTCTCGTTTCTCCGACATAGTTTCTTTGTCCGCAACTGTACTAGATTTGATTAAAAACTCCTGCTGTTTCTTGCCATGACGGTGGGTTTTTAGGTCTCAAATCTGACGACTACATCCTGTAAATACTACATCCTCGTGCGCGTGAAGTAACCTTATTTGTCGTTGGCTCTGATGATTTCTTCAGGCGGGAATCCAAAACGTCACGAAAACAGAGCTTGTGTTCCAGCAAGTGCGACTCCATTTTCACTACTGCCTCCCAAAACTCGCCATTTCGCTTCTATTGGAAAATGGTTCACGTGCTATGCGCTCCGATCGACCCGGCGATGCGAAAACTTTTCCCGTCGTGAGGCTTCAACATGGGCAAATGTGTCTTAAAAATATTTTGTTGTCAAAAGGCGTTTCACCCAAGCCCTTGAAAAACACAATTTTGGCGAGGCCAGAATTATTTCAACATAGAGCAAGAATGATCACAGAGCCCCTCCAAAGTCGTCACTCAAGACCTTGCAAGTACCGTCAGAGGATTTTTCAATTGGGAATCAAGTGTTGTGAGTTCGTGGGTGCCGCCGGTGCAAATCCGCTCCTGCAGTGGTTGACGGATCGAGCCCATGTACAGAGAGCAGTAGGCGATAGAGCGGTGGAGAGCCTAGTCAGACGCCAGCATAAACGACAGACTAGTTCATAGTCTGTCGTCAAAGGAGCTAACGAAGCATCAAATGCAAGTTCTAAGGCACAAGGCCTCATTCGACACCGCTAACGCCAAACCTGCAAGTATTTTCAGAGCGGTGGTATCAATCTTTATTCAGGCGGATGAGACGAAGGAAAGTAAGTGTCTCTTTCGACATCAAGTCTCGTACCGCCTCATAGTTCACAGGCCAAGTGAAGCGCTTTACAAGCTCGAATGTGAGTAACTTAAGAAGCCCAAGGGCGATGAGGACATAGGCATCGTGTCCGTGGACAATGAATGTCCTATGGTTATATTGCACATGACAGACTACCCAGAAAGTAAAAGGTTTACTTAAAGACCTACAGTTCTCTCCCCATTTTCAACCAGCCCTGCAAAAAAGCTGACGCATTGAAATTAATGCTAAGTTTTTGGCACTGCCTTCGTCATTTTTTAAACCAGACCCTGGGCTGCAAATATTCTCATCCACTCGTGTAATAAAAGCATGGCGAGACCACATGATGGGACTTTAGCCTGATTCTGTGGCCTCTCCAAAGCGCACCAAGAGGGTGCTATTCTCCGACCCACTGAGCACTACTGAGTGCGGACTGGCAAAGAAGCTGTTCCAGTGTCTCAAGTTCCTCAATGCCGTGTCGGACACCGCAGTCAATATTTAAGCGCAATTCCTGAGGAAACTCAATAGCGAAAGTCGTCGGCCACGTGAGGTCATGGCATCTTTTGCTTCCGCGTCACGTTTGATTGTATTTCTCATGAGACGGTGGCCGTGACCAGCGAGTTACTTCTACGAGGCCCCACGATGAATTGGAGAAGAGTCTTGGAAATTTCCAAGCCATTCACTCCCATAAATTTAATCTTTAGGCGTACTTCGCGTTCAATGAGGAATCTACGCTGACAGTTGCCAATTGGTGGTAACGCCAGTAACCATCGGGCCGCTGGCATTGTGGATTCTTTAGCGTCGTTCGCCATATAGTTCAGTGTACATGCTGGCAGGTTTTATGTTTGGTAATTGTGTAATTATGTACCGTGTGTACGATACAAGCACATGTTGAAAGTCCAAACACGCGTGTTTTATCGACATTGTCCCTCTCCCTGACACATCTGATTAGGGTTATGCTCATCAGTGGGCCCTACAGCCCTTCCCGTGTTTTCATGTATATAGACTTCAGTTTCACCTTGCCCCGTTTAATTTCCGAAGGCATTAATTGGTGAATGTGGAGTAAATTCTTCGGCGTAGAACGTTTCAGGCACCTTCGGAAGTTTGAAACAAATATTTGAGCTGAATTCCATCAGCTGATGCGGAGTAACAGCGTAATTTTAAAAAATCGTCAACAGGCAACCAATAGAATGGGACTGTACGATTGTTTGCAGTACTCATTGAACTACAGCACTACCTACTCTCGCACATTCCTCCACAAACTCCAAGATCTTAAAGTGATTACTGATGATTGCCTCCAATCTTTTGACTTCGTTGCCTTGCTTTCTTCCATAACACACAATTTAACAGTCGATTACGTCAGCCAAAGCCCACAAAAAAATCCTATTGAGATCCCAACTCAGAATGCTATAGAATTGCTCAAATTTTGCCTTAAAACCATTGTTAATTCGACAATAAATACTACCAACAGATAAAAGGAACCCCGTTGGGCTCGCCAATATCAGGACTGCCCGCCGAGCTAGAGTTGCAGCGACTAGATAAGAATGTTTTTCAAACTCTTAAGCCCAGAATCTGGCTCCATTATGTGGATGCATCGTTCGTCGTAATAAAGAACTGGGAAGTCCATGGGCGGCATCAGAGACTGAATGACGTCTTATCAGCCATACAGTTAACTCGTAAAGTGGCATTAGGATACAAATTGCCGTTTCTGGACGTGGGGACACCGGAGTCGAGCGATGGTAGTCTTGCAACAAGCGTTTATAAAAAAGAATTCAATTCTGAGATTATCCTCAACTATGTTAACAACCACCCTGCAGCTCATAAAGGAAGCTGAGACCGAACTATGTTTTACCAGGATCACTGCTATTGTAACAGCAACGATCTCCTAATGAAAGAGCTTGCCTACATGTATCAGTTATTTCGATTTAACAGATGTTCTGTCAGTTTTGTGAAGAACTGCCTCAGGCACAGCCAGAACACCTCATCCAGTGGCTGGAAAATTCCTTTCCCTGCCATATATGTGGGGAACCTATGAAGTAAATGCTATTTAGTGCATCCCATGCACAAATTGTTCGTTCATATATGTTTGCCAAATAGGTCAACGCATGGGCGTCCCTATCGGCGAACACAAACTAGCTATCCCTCGGCGAGACTCTTTTTCTTTCGTCTTCCTCCATGCACACGAGTACGACCACCGATTAAATTAGGAAGGCACGGAGATAGTCGTCATGGCTTAGAAAAGACGAGCAAAGGAATTTCTCGAGGCGTTTTACTCCAATGCGGGTAGTGTCAACCGTCATGTTGACCTGAATGCCCATCACGAAGGTCTGCGCTCATGACTGACTGAACCCCGCTTTAATCGCACATTAGCAATCACTTGTACAGCCGTCCGAAGTTTCATTAATCCACCATCCACCCTCATCCTCTAGAACAGGGTGTCGTAGTTGTTCCGCCTCCTCTCCTCTTCTCTTCCCTCCCGCCTCACTCAGATACCCACCATGACTTCGTGACCACCCCTATAACATGCCAGTGGTCTGTCTGTCCTGTCGCATCAACTGATTAAGTGTGACAAATTAAACTTTATTGTTTTCATTTTGTCTGACTACGGGGTGCTGTCACCAGCTCGAATACGCATGAATAGAGATCGAGTTTACTGAATAACGTCTTGTCATTTTCATTGAATTAGCTCGGAATGCTTGACACCTCTGATCTGTGTAAATATACATATTCAATCAGGAATTAGCGCATACCGTTCCATTGACTTTCCAAAGCAAAGAAGCCTTGCATGGGTGAGAACGGTTGCGAACAGTCAATAACCAGTCAGGCCGAAATCGACTTAGCTATGATTACATCGTAGCTTTTTAATTTCCTCGGAAATAAGCTAAGAATCTGAAGAAGATCAGTAAATTAAATGTCTGTAAACGCAGACCAAGATTTGTATTTATGAATATTTTGGCCGAAGTCCATCAGTCACCGCGGATAAGCACGTAATTTATTGGCTGTTGTCTGTGCCGTTAGTATGGAATCACTTCACACTAAAGTATTGTTACATCCCAGTAAGACCGACTGTTATGACCCCCTTTGTTATAGGGGACGGTGCACCAAGACTCAATGAGACTACAGACAGTGGAATAAGCGGTTGTCGATACGGCAACGGAGAAGTCAGTGGGCCTATATTTAAGATGTTGCGTTTTTATGTGATGTTAGTCATGTAACAAGGAGCGGTTAATGAGTCAGTTAGATTTTACATGACCTAATACGGATAAGTGGCTGTTGTTAGGTCGTGGGCACAAGTCATTGAGCTGGGCACTCAGACGTTCGTAGAAAGCGTCCACATCGATATGGCAATTTATGCTGGTCATGCTAAAGTGCCTTGCTCCGGGAAATTCTCGAGCCTGATTGGTGTTAATCATGGCAACAATTTCAGTTCCGTCCCAATTAAAGCGATATTCACGCGCAAGGCGTACCAAAACACGAATGACAAGAGATCACTTCGATAGGTGCCTAGTTTGCGTTCGCTTATGTACATCCCAAGTTGTCGGCCTGTATAAATTGGGAAGGCATGGACATAATCGCCGTGCCTAAGAGAAGACGAGCGAGGGAATTCTTCGAACAGTCAATAACCAGCCAGGCCGAAATCGACCTTGCTATGTTTACATCGTAGCTCTTAAATTTCCTCAAAAAGTATCTGCGGACTTGGAGTAGATCAGTAAATTTAAGGTCTCTGGACTCAGACCTAGGTTTCTATTTATGCATATTTGGGCTGAAGTCCATCAGCCACAGCGAGAAAGCGCGTACTTTTTGACTGCTTCCTCTCCTGTTAGTATGGACTCACATTGCGCTGTCGTGTGCGCTCGGGCGTGACTCCGGCTGGTAGGAAATGGGGAGGTCAAGCAGGCCTAAATATCGGGCAACCGCTTTGAAAATGCCCTCACTGTCGAATAGGGAGTAGAATTACCGCAGTTCATTTGCTGCTTCTGCCGTCTTCTTTGATGATGGTGCATGAGTTCAAAAATTCAGAGAAATGAGCAAATGCACGATCACTTATATTTACTCTTACTGAGGCTCTTAAGGCTTTTGGAATTTTGTAAGCCCTTAGTTCCTTAGTAAATTTAATTTTTCATTTTAAGGGGATAAACTTTTGCAAGGGGGCAATGCATTTTGTCTAATCTGGTGGGTTAAAGCAGTCGAAAAGCCATTTATGAGACTTATTTAATGTAGGCAATAACTTCGCAATATCTGATTGCAAATTATGGCCATCATTTGTTAGTTCAATGCATGCTTTACTCGACAGAATATCTTGATCATGTAAGGGCTCTGAAAAGACAATGTAATATAATAATTCAGCTCTATCTAATGGTGCCGACAAAATAGTTTTAGTTTTTTAAAACGGTGATTTAACACCTTGATAGGGATGAGGCGACCAAGTCCTCCAAAACTCAGTCAGGTTAATACATGTATCAATTCATGTGCCTTACTTTACTAGCAGGCGAGCATTTTATTATTCCTTAGGTCTGAGGCAACAGGCGTTCTTTCTCTCGGTCAATGACCACAGACTTTGTTATACATGACTCAAAACAAAAAAATTATCGGTCGAATTCGTTATACCAGTTTTCATGTAAATGTCTGAATCCTTCTATATAAATGTTTAACAATTGGAAATAGGCCCAATCTTAATAAGCCGTCTTTTGCGGTCAGTAGCAAGAATCTTTGGGCTATTAGGGTCCCTTAAAAATTATTAGTAGAGTACCATCTTGGGAAAATTTACCGATCATCCAGTTTTTGTTGTTTTCTTTTGCAGCCAAAATATTTTGATCAAGAGAGCGTGCTAAATGCATGGTTGTGGTACAGATTTAAAAACATTTGCTAACTAACGGGAAAATAGACCAAAATAAGCCCGCCTTACATTATACGTGAGTGCTTTGCGTAATGTAAATATTCCATGGAAAATGCCCCAGTTTAATAATTTTGAAATGCTCGTGAATTCCTTTGCAAAATAGAGTCGTCATCTGGACATTACAGTTTCACTTTCAAATAATGCAAACGTAAGTCAAGGCGAGTTTGTGGATGATTTTTACTCCAGATGTCTTAATCACGCTATCGCTGGTTTTCGTGTCGCATACGGCAATGCACCGTATGACCACTTTCTGCGACGAGTAAGGGATACCAGTTACAAAATCTCGTAAGACTGTTGAGCAGTATATTTTTAAGATTATTTCGGAGAACTGAATTATCCCTTACCTCGTGCGATATTATGCTCTCACAAGTGGCATTTTAAACTTGCCGACAGTTTTCAACATTTAAGAAAGTGTTGTTGTCCAAATACGCATCAGGCGGCAAACTGATATGATATTTAAAAAAGCTTAGGAAAATAAAACACATAATTGTTCCTTCCAAGCATAATTATCAATGGCCTTTACAATTGAGGACATTTATAATGAGTGACCGCTGTCATTAATTGTTGACCGAATTGTTCTATTAGACGGATAACGTAAATTCTCTTATAATATCGACCTACTAGCGACATAAATACGTGATATTTCAAATAAGACAAGATGTTAACTTTTGAACACATCTACATTCAGCCTATATAATGCGAATTGGTTTCCACCGATTTTAGATGTCCCAAAAATTCAAAATTTTTCGCATAAACTCTAAAAAGCCTGTGCCTTTTTGCACTCAATTATCAGGCAATAACGTGTTTTAAAAGTTTCACTTGAGCACAGACTGCGGTTCCATTTTTAGGATCGTGCACTCTGCATTAGAATGGCGAGGTAACTGCCTGTATACAGATAGTCCCAAACAAATACAAAACGTAGTCTACATTTGTCGCGGCATTTTTTTCCACACATGACTAATTTTGATGGGATATGGGAATGCGTGTTTATTTCTTGCACAAAAAGAATACAGTTTAATGACTGAACAACTCTAGCGAAAATATAACCACAGGCCGAATCCAAAATTATTCAGGAGTTGAGAAGCTCATTTCTCACCTAAGGCTCTCTTTTATTTAAATATGCAATTTAAAAGACATGATTTGTTACAAAATTAAAAGAAAAAATAAAATTTTCACGATATCTTGTCTTTAAAATATAGTTGTTTAATAAAGGACAATAAGAATACATGGAAATATTTACTACCGTGTCACCAATTGCATTTCTTGCTCAAATAATAAGAATGAAGACACTTTTTTGTATTGATGGTTGCTACAAAGTGCAGACCCAACAGGTTAAACACTAGAGTAACTTTATTTTATTAAGGGCACATTTTCTAACTGAAGATACTAATCGATTACCTGTTTTAAATGGGTAGTCAGTTTGAAACGATTATAATTTTGGAATGTGAATGCATAGTTTAGCAGGCCAATGGAGTTGTCTTTGTCAAATGATCCAGGTTGTAGGTGAGGGTCTCATTAAGTATCCAGGCGTGAATATGGCTGTAGGGTAAATCGATGTAATCAACGGTTTGTTCAGTTGTCCTTGTGAACGAAAGGACATCAATATTGCAGTTGGCATTTGCATCGTGTGCATCAATTCGTCCCGAAATGCTGACATTAATATCGGCAAAATACACTGTCGAACTTATTCAGTATTCAGTATATTTCAGGGAAAGTAGGTGTGTACCTTTGAAATCCCTATTGGTTACATGCAGAGGATATATATGGAGGAAATGGAAAGGAAGTAACATGAAAAAAATGCGAGGGGAATAGCAAAAACTGTACAGATGAACACATAGTGTCATGCGTTAACAGAGTTTAGAGGCACATTAACTTGCTTTGTTGATTAAATACAGCGGACAGTTGAGGCACACTTAAGATACGGGGAAAGAAGTAAAATTGTTTAGTCTACAGGCATCGTGGTAAATGCGAACATCGGTGCGCGACGTGGCCCAAGCTTAATAATGACATAACCATATATTACTTAAACGTTGGAAGTAGCATCGTTATAACAGTAAATTGTCGGCGCTGGCTGTCAAGGTGGCCGTAGTCCGGCATTTTTGTGGTGCGCGCTACAATGCTGATCTAGTGTCCATTTAAAAGTATCTACCGAGCCCGACATAACAACATCCTCAGGCAAGGCATTCCAAGCTGCAGCCACTCTGTTGGAGAAGAAGAACTTTCGGGTGTCCAGCCGGGCACCAGCCACACGCAGTTTGAGTGGATGACCTCTCAGGTTAGTCGTAGTCGCCAACTCGAAGAAGTCTCCAAACGCGAGGCAGCAGCCCTGGTTACGCACGATGCGGAAAGCTTGTATCAGGTCCCCACGTAGTTGTCTGTAACTCAAAGGATAGAGGTCAAGATTAGCTAATCGTGTTTCGTAGGGTAGTGACCACTGCCCAGATACAAGTTTCGTTGCTCGCCGTTAAACTTTTTCGGGTATGCCCAAATCTTTAGCGGTCCAGGGTCGCCATGCTTGGATAGCAAACTCCAGATGCAGTCGCACAAAAGTTTGAAAGACCTTGGCGAAGCAGTCTTCATCAAAGTAGGAGAACGCCCGTTTGACAAGGTATAGCATGGACATCGCCGACTTGGCCACCTTTGAACATTGCAGCGAAGGCTTAAGCGAGTTTGTGATCCATACACCCAAGTCCTTCCGGGCGTCGACTTCTTGCAGTGGTTTGCCAGTCAGACGGTAGACCGTGTGGTAAGGAGAACTGGTTCTGCCGACGCGCAGGAAAGTACACTTGTTTACGTTGAACGGTAGAAGTCAGTCTTTCGACCATTGCTCGAGGTGGTCCAGATTTGTCTGCAGTCTCGCCTCGTCAACTTCGCTTCCTATGGTACTCCAGATCTTTATGTCATCGGCAAACATTGCGACATCGCAATGTAGTTCGTTTGCGCAGTCATTGACGTATACGAGGAACAGTGTAGGGCCAAGAACAGAGCCTTGGGGAACACCACTCTTAACGGCAACCTCGGCAGATTGTTGGTCACCGACGTGGACGGCTTGAGAGCGGCCGATTAAAAAGCTCCGAATCCACATCAGAAGCTTACCTCGCACTCCTGCACGGCTAAGTTTGTATAGAAGGCGGTGGTGAGGCACACTATCGAAGGCCTTTTTTAAAGTCGATATAGATGGCATGCACCATATCTCCTCTATCAACAGCCCTAGTCCCGTGTTCCAGACAGAAGAGCAGGTTTGTCACACAGGATCTGCCTTTTCGGAATCCATGCTGAGAATCGGAAAGAAAATGGTTTTGTTGTCATGAACGACCTTCTAGCTTTTACCCGCTGTAAAAAAACCAAACCGCTGTCAATTGACTTGTGAATAGGCTTGTCAGAAAACCAAAAGCATGCTTTTTGACAAACGAAGTGCTTACGTAAATTAATTGGAAAACGGTTGGCAAGATGATCCCACTACAGTCATACCTCTTTTTGTCCAAGAAAAGATACATACGACAATTTCTTACAACTGTCGGATCTCTGAAGGCCGCGGATATGTAAAATCCTGCTTCAAATCTTGTTAGCCAACTTAGAGAATAATTCAAAGCAGCGAAACCTTGGGTCAAAAATTGCTCCACCGTAGCTCGTTCTCGAATTCGGATGCCCATGCCTACAAAATAGTGGCTTTTTAAGCGCCAAATGTAAAAGTGCATGTCATTTTAAGCATTAAAAACTATATCCACAGCACCCTCCGGCTTTTAAAATGACTCACTGGAGAGTACAAGTGTGGCCAGTACATGTATATAGGACGATGGGACAAATAAAATATTCCAGTGATAGGAGAGATCGACAATGTTTCGACTTTTCTTACAAAATGTGCGCGGGAATGTGGAAGGGGTTGATAATAAAAGATTTACCATGTCCCATTGAGCTATTCCAACCGGCTGGGTCAGTGCCTGTTAGCAACATCAGCAGCGACTGCCATCAAGCCACCGAAACTGATACTGTGTGTGAAGAAGAACATCATGCGAGCTCAGCGTCTATCATGACTATAGGTCGACTGATTGCATACATTTCTCCGCGACCTCCACCTCTTTTCCCATGGCACGCCCTTCTCTAACCCTTATTGCCTTCTAATACACTGTCTCTTGTTACCTCATCCCCCCCCCTTAATCTGTGCCCAAACGCTACTTATATAAGCAGACAAATGGTGATAGATTTCTCTTGCGACTCTAATGTCTAGCTTGCAGCCCTTTTCCATATAAATGCGCCATTTAGACGAGAATTTGCCAAGGGCACACAGGCGCTCACATGCGTTTTACATTCAAAATTCATAAATGCATAAACTAATTTAACTATGTGTGTGTGAGTTTTTATCATAAATTTTTGGATGATGTGTCATAAACATGTGCAGTTGCATGTGAAAAACGTTCGCTGTTACATCTAAAAATGAAGAATAGAAAGTCGAGGAATAAGACAAAATTTACTAGTTAAGACAAAAATGCTGATTTTTAAAAACTCCTGTTACCTGTCTGTGAATGATATGCAAAGTTGTCTGCCAGTGAGCAAATAAGAAACAACTGCTCTGCGTAAATCATAATCTTCCTAGTCACGCCTTTGAAATTCCATCAAGAATTACAGTAGTCTTCAGATTTTACATATTTATACCCATTTGACCAATGAAATTTATATTGCTTTAGAAGCCTATCATAGGCATCACGGCAACGTAGAGGTATAATATTTTGCTCTTACATAGTTGAAGTAGACACTTTGATGATTTGCTCCATAGAAAGCAGCTGCTACGTTCATTTACTACGTCGCCAAACGAGACAAATGTTTTGTGGACTCTGCGAGATTTTAACTTCCAAAATCTACCGCCTTCATCACTCAAACCTTCGGATAGGAGATCAGACGATAAAGGCCCCAATGGGTCATTAGATTATTTAGAACTTTAACCAATTTCTTATTACTGACGACATGCTTCATCACGCTCGAAATCAGTGTGCTGCTAACGCGACGGTACCGCACGTTAGGCGGTCATTTAATCGCAGTTCGAATGATTACCAAGGCATTTGCGTCACATGCGTGTATGCGATCCATGGCTATCTGAGTGAAAACGAGTTGCTCAAAAGTGCATCGATCGCTTAAAACACACAGTCATAGTGTACCGCAACTCATTGCGAGTGCTTTTCATGGCAAAATTTAATGCCTTACGCTGAATAAGTGGCAGATGTTTCAAGCCGATTGCTTTAATTCTAGCTACTTAATCAACTGAGGATCTGCTTATGAGCATCATCTGGTCGTCTCCTCGATGATTCCGTCGATGAACTTCGCGTCGTCCTATGGTTAACCGCCATTTGCCGTCGACTGAAACCGGGTGCTTACGCATTCCTCCTAAGATGTGTTGGCTCGTCTTACCAACACTCACCGCATTGCACGTCTGAAATGGGGCGTTGTAGACAATTCCTGATTGTCCTGCACCCGGTAGCAGGTATTTAAGCCTCGCCACTAAATGGTTGGCCTCAAAATCCGGTTTAACGGTCGCACCAAGGGCCTCAGAATACATGCCGTCGCCACTGAGACCTCCTGTAGCTAGGACCTTGCGAGTCAGAATTTTGGCTCGTTTTCTTTCGATTGCTCAGTGTACGACTATTTGAGTCACTTACGCATAAAAACGACTTAAGCAACAGCTGTCTCCGTTTAGGTAATGCTAGTATATCTTTCTCTGCCTTTCTATTTGCTATCTTTACAGTCTGCGTGAACCACCGGTAGAGTTTGTTAGCAATCTGTGCTTGTCGTTAGCGGGCGATTACATTTTAATGAAAGAATTTGTTAAGTTTTCATCGTTCCAGTACTCTCGTTTATCGTTTTGGTTAATAGACTAAATAAGGACAGTCGGCTTTTACTTTCTCCTTCATTGGTAAATTGGAAGTGAAAAATAACTGATGTCATTAATACCTTGAGAACCTGAAAGCCGCGCTCCCTTGAATCTAAGGAATGCGTTGTTTTACCTGCGTATCAGCTACAAAAATAAAGAGCGCGCGAGTTGTAGATAAGTCGTTCAAGCCGCTGCAGAGCTGCGTTACTAACTACCTGGCTCGATGTAATTGGAAAACCCCAGGTGATAGTTTTAGCAATACTCTAATTTTGCTGAATAACCTAAAACTTACAACGACTTGTCTGTTCTTTTATGAAAAAAATTACACTTAATACTTGTCAATACAGATTTTTTTAATCTCAAATTAATTCATTTAAACAGGAAACACCGCTAGATAACAGACCGTCAGCTATTTTAAAATAAGAATTTTCGGATGCCATAATCTCATTGTGACGTTACTTAGCTTCTTCTGGCATTGAGATCTCGGCGTGATTGTTCTTATACGTTCCAACTTTAAAGATTTCTCACTTTCCCCTATGATCTAAATAACGACACATCTGTGATGCTTGCAACTGTGGACCTTCACCAAAATCCTTTCTTCGACTCCTCAAATCGGCTTTATCACTTGAACATCAAAGACGTATTCAACCTGCACCCCAAAGGTTTCACCTCTGCCCCATTTCTGGCAGAAATCATAATACACGAATTAGGGGCTAGACATCTTCTTACAGTTATCCGATATCTACAGATGCGCTAAGAAGGCGGCATGTTTGTCATCGTCGGAGAAAGCGAGCTAGATTTACTCCGTAAAAGTATCAACTGTACGCTTTCAGGAATCGAGTTTAAAATGAAAATGGGGGTTAACGGGCAGCCTTCATGTTTGCATTTACCGACACCGTTAAACGATAAAATGATCTTTGTCAACTTGCCATTCGGTCTTTACAGCGCGGAGCTGGGAACACTCAATACAGCAATCCCCAAAAGTGAGCGGGTTTGCCGCAAGGTAGGTAATGACAAACGGTCGGGAAAATTCGGAAAAGTAGATTTGTTAAAGCGACCCCCTATGATGGGTCCATTTCTCCCACCATCACCTCACGCCGCAACAACTAACAGCCATATTCTCCAAAGTAAAGTCCAGTAGAACAGATGCTCAGCCACAAATTTGATTGCATTCTTCGAATTTGAGTTTCAAAAGTGTGAGTCAAGTGGACAGTCCAAAACTGTCATGTGGCAACATGTGTCTACAGATTTCTGAAACAAAAAAGAACGTTACGACATACTGTAGGTAGGTGTCGCGGTGGGAGCTTCGCAGATTACCTATCAGCACAGAGTAATACAAGCGCAAGACGGACTCCGTGACTTTGTCAGTCACAGCGCCTGAGCTCAGCCTATTTATCTTGTTATATGAGCGAGGTGGCTGAGGGCGAACGCTTTGCTGTAGAAGTTGCTCAGTTCTGCTTTACTATCAACTACTTTACGCAAAATTCGTCCGCGGCTCGCTCACTCAGTTGGGTGTACCGTAGATGTCGTGGATTGCGACGGTCGAGCTGCCACTGTGTGTGTATTTTAATGCAAATTTTTATTGTGTTTGATAAAAACTTTCTCGCCCATTGCATGCTTTTGACGGTTGGATGTGAAAAATCAAATATCGTGTTGCTTTAAAGACTCCTACTAATCAAGCTTGTGAATTTTGCCAAATATACCCGAATAACATGATGATAATTTATTATCTGACTTTGTAAATTATTAAAATGTTGCTATAACTTTAAACTTTCTTTTTTGAGATATTTTGAATCATAAAGCTTTGTCATTTCCGATATACTATGAAGTCCAGTGTCTCTTATCAAGGAGGAAAATATAACAAACTAAGCAAACTACCTCCATCGCCCCACTTAGCAGACGGAAAAATCGGCAAAATATTCTTAAAATTAATAGGTATTAGAGGCTATCCTTAACATAAAGCAGTCGGTGGAATTTTCTTGTTAACTGTGTTATTCACAAATGCAAAAAGGTTAACAGATAACTCAAATGTATTCAGACGTCACAGGCAGTCATAAGGTGCCGAAGTGTGTGTAGTAAATATATCAATGTATACGTTTTATGTTTGTTTAGGGCTATAGTAGGCATTCGTAAGATAATTACTGAAGGCAGTAATGATTTAGTGTTATCGGACACGTATTTTTGTCAAATAACCTGCGTGTGATCGGTAGGAGAATGCACTCCCTATATAGCAGGGAAAAGTACCGTTATTTTCAGTCATCCCTGTTTCCTTCGGATTCCATTTGTCATACCTTAAGCTGCACCAAATGTTTTTACTTATAAAGGGTTTTAAGGCCAATTTTCGCGTCACCCTTTGATGCAACTTGAGGTGATCTGATGGTAACACTAACCGTATGAGGCTTTGAAGTGCTTTTTTCAACCGGGCAGTTATACAAAACGCAAGACTCAAAGCCGTTGATGCGCGTCGACGGATTTCCAGGAGTTTATCACTTCTTACTGAGAGAGACTGGTCTCCAAGGCCACACAGACGTATACTAGTATTTTTAAGTTTGAGCAGCGTAAGGAACTCGTCATTCCCTGACGCATCTAAATAATATTTAAGTCGAAATCCCGAAATACTGTTTGGGTTCCATGCGCTAATCTGTCATTTACGAAAAGGATTGGGGTGACGTTACACCTTCAATCGCAAAGAAGACAAATAAAGCTCAAAGAATCCAAGCATGAATTAAGAGTTAGATTCTGTGTGGTACTTTATAAGATTTAGCGATAATAACACTATATCTATTGCCGTCAATACGCGAAAAGGGTACTTTACTATAGTCGTTATGTTAGGACTTTAGCGACAAAAGTATTTTGAACGTTGCATTGATCATGTTCACGAACTCAAGCTCACGTGCACGATTAATACAAATACTCGCAAGTTAGTAATATGCATAAACATCTTCGTCATGGAAGTGTGCCAAAGAGGGTTCTGGTCTACATCTTCTTTGTCTCTGTTTGATAAACACCCAGAGTTAAATAACAGCTGATCATTAGAGGAATAGTCAGATGAGTCAGATAGCAGAATTTCAGTGTTTGTTAAGCAGAACCACCAAGGCTCCTCAAGGGATGAAATCGCCATGTACATGAAAATTTCAAGGATGGTAAAATATGACACAAAACTAGGTACAATAAATATGAATGACACAGGGGCAGACTAAGTGTGTATCAGTGAGATTGACTGATAATTATTTTGCGGGCATTTGTGCTGAAGTGGACCAGAAAGACTTCGAACAGACTGTGTCTACCGTCAGCGGTTGACAGTAATATGACCCCGCGCACTTTCGGCCCCGCGGTGTATCTTTTAATGTTTGCTGTTTTGATAGCCGCTTAACACGTAGAAGGGGAATGCCCCATATAACGTTTCTACTACAGATGCAATATGCTAAAAAGCTTGGATCTCACCGCCGTCGACAACTTGACCTTCATGTCCGCCTGCATTTTCCATCAGCTAGAAACATCGCATTAAAGCCGATGCCACTAGTCTTTATCGAACTGAATATCAAATAGCCGTTTGCATTTTACAATGTTATGGTAAAAGATCATATTGTGCATTTATAACATGAAAAAGGGCACCTTTCGCAATTTATAGGCACAGTGTTGGGATTTTTTAAATAAATTCGTGGATCGATACATTGTATGAAAGCGGTGTTCAGCCAAATACTGCACGAAGTGTTTAACGCGAATGCAGTGGATAGCCAAGTAATAACAGCGAGCCGCGGGTGGAATAAGGCTGAGAACTATGAGCCATATAAAATGAAGATTTTCAGTTGTAACGGGTCGTTGGTGCAGTAAAAGATAATTATCATCAACCTCCAGTGCACAAAGAATCCGCGTTTGAATGCCACTTTATCCACACCTGGTATTAGTTTGGCCAGTTAACAAGGAGCCGCAACTGGTCATCGCATTTTTTATATTTTTGGTAATCCTTCCTACATACAGTGAGTGTGTTATCTATTAAAGTGCCAACCAAGATCCTGAAATGAGTATTTGACTATCCAAGTGAGGTTGCGATATTCGTTACTATGTAGTTAAATCGCGAAATAATTCTGTCCTGCCAGAATGTCGGCTTTTAAACTGGCTTCCTGTAGGCTGCTTTCAAAAACTGGACCGCAAAAGTGGCTAAATAAGTAATATGCATTGTCTTGTCGATTTTCGGTGTTCTTGGAAATTCAAATATCTGTTTTAGACAACATGTAAAAAAGACCTACCATTTAATCCATATTGTAGCAAATTGCGTCTCCAAAATAGACTTAAAAATAAGCATATGTTAACTTTAAAAATTAGTTACTAATGATGCGATTTGTAAGACCATGCGATGGCCATGAATAAGGTATTATTTATTTTTGCCTTCGGTAAGACTTTCGGCTTCATTACTAATTTCGCGCTCTAACCCGCTCGCTCTCCTATCATAAAACACCTAAATAACGGTTATGCCGTTCATACCAAAGCATTTTTCCCAGGTTTTGTTCGGGCACAAATAACTCAAGTATTGTTCTGCTCAGAGGCAACCTACATACGCCGAGGGAAACACGACCTACGCAAACCGATAGGCCGCGTGATCAAACTTAGTTTGATCTGGTAAGTGTCTGTCCTTAATTTGCACACCCTCTCTGCGTGCTAACTTCTCCATTTCCTTTCGTAAATTTCCTCTTTCAGGTTCAGTCTTTACTTATTGTTCTGCCAGCAGTAAACTATGACCTTGATTTTTTGTATCGATTTTCTCCGTGGAAGTAAAGAACTCTGAAAGTTCTCATTAGTGATCTGTGCTATGCCGTGACAGGTTGCCGTTGATGAATTGTCGCGAAATTTATTTGTTTCAATTACTTCTGTTGCGTATGCATGCGTTAAAAGATCGAATATTTCATGCCAGTTTTCTATTAAACATATTTCAGCATTCAGCCTCTAGTTCTTTGATGACGTATTTCTGCCCGAGTCCTAGCTTACATGCCCTGATACCAGCCCGATCAATTAGTTTCATCGTTCTCTCCTTGATCACATACAGATAAAATTGATCTGGGCTTTATTTCATCCACACTGGATTTACCTTTCATTCGTGCATTCTACCTTTCATTCATATTATTACTAAGGAGCTGGCAAAACCCCTCAGTCTTACTGAGGTTCTGTCTGGTAAAACCATATCCTAAGTCCAACCATTCCAATTAAATTCCTCCCAAGATACTCCTAATCCCAACCAGCGGATGAAATC
>CACRXP010001026.1:105769-136360 GCA_902702965.1 Spirometra erinaceieuropaei
CATAAATTCTGCCATATTCCGATATGACCTTTGTGTTCGTCAACGTGGTTGTGTCCACGCAGCCCGTTTCGAGCCTTACGATTTTCAGAGAAAATTTATCCACTTACAACATTTGCTTAAGCAAAATCTACCGGACACAGACTACACTGCTTAATCAGACAAAATGGGCATTTCCTAGCGGAAGAGTTTTCTCCAAAACCGGCGGTTTCTGAGTTCTTTGAAAGTGCCTTCATTTAAGATGATGCTCCAAAATGCGTAGACATGAAACACGTTTAGTTAAATAATGCCGGACTGATTATATGGTAAAGAGCCACGATGTCGAGAATCATCGCGTTAATTCCATCCCATTTTTAAGTTTATTTAGAAGTCACCACACTTATTCAAATAAAAGTTAGATACTTGGTTTCCTATCACTGTAATCAAAGATGGAGACCAATGTGTTCTGGTAGTCATGTTCAAATTGAATTCTGAAAGGATCATGTTATAATCAGTGGAAAATATTTAAAGGTTTTAACTCTTATTAAGGATGCTGCAGACAATTGTCGAACCACCGGTTTTGTGAATTTCCCCTGGCATTTAATGCATGCGCGAAATATTCAAATATCACATCTACACAAATGGGGGAAAAGCCTTATTCCGACATCCCTGATTTCTTACTTAGCGAATCTAGTAAAATAATGGTTTCAATACGTGGCACGCTTTACATAGTTACTAAAAAATGGGGGTCTACCTATTTATTACTTCGTTTGAATAATTAAGGTCAGTGCACTTACATGAAATATGCCGCATACTACTGAACATTGTCACTCATAAAAGTTGCAATATTGAATTAAATAGTCTAAACCGTCAGCAAATGAGGGCTTCTCAATCAAGAATACATAATTAAAAGTCCCCGGCAGTATTGGGAGTTGGCGAACCTCCGAATGTTTCTGTGCTTATTTGCAGTCTTAACTACTGACAGATTATGTTTCTTCAAGTGTTCTGTAATTTCATAGTTATGCTAGTGAAGTACATATTGCACGTATATTTGCTACTGAAAGATATCGAGTCAACTTGCTCAATACGGCTCACTTTTCGCAGAGTTCGGGAGCATTTGTCACTGACAGAGACCTTTTCATTTCAAAGCATCAAATATGCATTGCAACATAAACAAACGTATCATAAATCACATCAATTACTCTTACGTTTTACAAGCCTTTGCTCATGCCTTAATGACTTACATCTTTCAAATAATATTTAGGCCACAGCAGGATACTGCTTTCTATTACAGTTCTTTCCAATCTCCTGTAGAAACCGTTCTTGGTAAAAAGTGATCACTGAATTGACATGCATTGTTACATTGATGTTCAACAGTCTTATAAAATCAAATATACTTTATAAAAACAAGAACAAACATATGCTTTCTTTCACTCGTTTCGTGGAAAGTTATGTTGTTTTTATATTTTAAACTCTAAGAAGGAGTGTATTCGGAGTATATGAATACTGACCTACATAGTCGCTTTTTAACAAGCCCTGGTTCCTACTACATGCATGGCATTTGCGTAAGACGGTCATGTTTGTCATTGTACGCTGTATGGATTTCAAACGGGCATGGAACGGCAACGGTCAGTAAAGCAGTTTGCGGTTTTTTTTCTACAAATACTTCAGGTGTCCACAAACGCTTAATTTAATTCGCATATTTTCGATCAGGCTCATCGTCCTGGAAGGACAGTAGAGCAGAATAATGATCTTTTATGCGCAACCCCTTAGGCAGATTGTCAGCTCAACCAGAGTCCTCATGGAATGCCGTTCTGGAACAATTTCAGCAGGTAGAAAGGCCCGTCATATGCGCTAATGACAGGGTAATAGTAAACAAATCTTGTCGCCAAGGCTAAGTAAGGCTTTGGTTGGAACTCTTCAGGGTAGCCTGACACGTAATTTTAGTGGGAAGATCTCTATCAATGGCGGCGGGATTTTTGAAAAGCAGGGCCTGCCAGCATCACGTTGTGAGGACCGATCGCAAGGCTTTGGCAATTCTTCGCCCTCTAAGCGGCTACATTTAACCAAAAGACCCACACGCTACCGTTTGCTTTCGTGTTGTTACACATGCTGAATTGGTTATGCAATAGCATTTGCCTTCAGAGGCCACCAGCCGCATTTTCCAGCTCTTGTGCACAATGCGCCTTTCAGTTTTCATTCTAAAGCATGCAACAGTCCAAAACTGACTCAAAGCAACGCGTTTAAATTTTCGTCCCACCAGTGACAGTGTACCATTTGAGTAAGGTTTACGTCAGCCGAACTATTGATGGTGAGCGTTAACGTATTTGATCACTGCTCGAGTTTGAATGCACATCTTCGTTTTCTCAGGTGTGCAGCGTACATGGCAGATACAACCTGGTCCGCATTGTTATGCGTTTGTAATCTCTGGGTTCTAACGAAAAACGGACGAAAAAGCGTAATGAAGGCCGTATTAATTTCACCTTTATTTTTAAGGCTCGAATTACGAAATTACAGAGGGTAATTCTGTTAATATGGGTTTTGATCAGTTAATGTCCAGGTAGTACAGATGTAGAGCAAGTAAACGTTTGAGCAGAACTTGCAAGCGGGGCGGCGTGTTTGTTAGGTGTGGCCAGTTGCAAAAGCCGTTAGATTTGGTTGGAGTCAAGGGGATTTTCAGATAGCATAACATGACGAGCTGTTATGGTATGCTGACCTAAATACGTGTGTTCAGTTAAATGCATTTCAGCCACAGAATCTAAACGAGGTTAATTAGCATCTAGGGTGCAGTTACAGGAACGTTGCATCAGGTGACTGCTGTGCAATGATACCGGGAAATTCCACAGGAATTTGCAGGCTAGTTGAAGGTCCTCAGTTTCGTGCACAGGGTGTCTAACATCTACTATGTGGTGAAAGATTAAACCACAGACTGCCCTCCTTCCACCTTTCTCTGGCCATCCTCACAGGTATACTACTATACAGGCTACGATACAACGCTATAATCTACTCCTCGGGGAGAGGTAAGAATGTCAAAAGCTCGTGGGGGATGTCTGTCTTCATAGAAGTGAATGCGAAGGTGGCAGTAACTGAGCTTTTGCAGCGAGGAAGGCAAGCGAACTTATCTAAGTCAAACAGCAGCACACAGGGTCTGGCAGCGGTTGTCCCCATGACGTTTGTAGGGAAAAAAATTCGGTAAGATGTGGCTTGATAGTCCCACCTGATGAACGCAGTACTGTTGCATGTGGGGTTAAGGTTAAGGTAAGGGGTTAGGATTAAGGGCTAATGTTAGCGTTTAGGCCTTAGGATAAGGGTTTATAGTTAGGGGTTTGGGAAAAGTGTTAGCACAACTATTTCTCAACCACTGGAGGTACAACCACGCACTCTCAATAGCTTTCCTTTTGCATACAACTACTTGGCTTCGTCGCGTGTGCGCTCCGCGGCTCCACCTGCAAAAACCCCCTATTACCATCGGCTCATATTTAGGGTGACTGGGTTTTGTTTACTTCAGGTGGGGCTACAAAACCACATCCGACAAAAAGTACTTTTAAATTATTTTTTCTTGGCATATTCTGGAATCGCTTATTAGTTGCTGACCGATCAACCGATGAGCAAATCCTCTGGACAGACAGTCAACTGCGTTTGTTTTCTGACTGAGTTGTAATAGTCTACTCGTAGTCCTTTCGGTGACCTATGCGAGAGATTGTATTGTCATATATTTTACCATGTTCCGCACACGGAATTTCGTGCATATGATAAGACGCGACCTATTGCCAAACTTAGTCGTCTGGTTAACTGACTCAAAATATATACAATTTTTAATTATGAATGCAGTGTTAAATGCACGGATTATGATCTTAGAAAAAGTCATAAAGGTACATTAATTTTTGGGCCAGGTCGTCTGTGCGTTCTTCGCCTCCGTCTGCAAAGACCCCTTTTACCGTAAGTCCCATATTAAAGGAGATTAAGGTTTGATTAATACAGGTGGGAATACCAAACCTCATTCGACCTTAGTATATTGTGGAAACGCTTATTAGCTGCTGGCCGATCAACTGATAAGCAAATAGTCTGGACAGACAGCGATCTACATTTGCTTTTGACTGAGTGGTAATAGTCTACTCGTTGTTCTTTCGCTGACTTATGAGGTAGATTGTATGGCCAGATGCCGTTAAGTCGGTTTGGATTAATTGTCAATTATTTTGTCATGTTCCGCACCCGGAATTTCATGCATATGATAAGACGCGACCTAGTGCCAAACTTAGCCGTCTGCTTAGCTGGCCCGAAATAGAGAAAATTTTCAATTATGCATGCAGCGTTGATTGCAGGGATTACGATCTAAGAAAAAGTCATAAAGGTAAATTAATTTTTGGGCACCGTTTTATCTAGAACGTAACTGTCAAATGTAAAGATCATTTGGTGTGTCTCTTAGGAATTATTTTACACTAAATACGCATTAAGTTTGGTGAGAAAGCACAGTTAATTTTAAAACCCTACATCTTGTGGCGTTGGGTTATAACTTGTTTTTGTAATTTTTTTGTGCAGAACAAATGTAAACCTTCCTCATCAGACTTTATATATGCCGCAAATGGCCTTCACTTTTTAATAAGTTCATTACTACTAGCTAATTCATAGTGTCGGAGAGATTTTACAACGCTTGATCACTTGGTTACTTGTCATACAGTTTGGACGACTAGTCTATGTATTTACTGTGAAAATTCAGGGTGAAAAAGCGTTTATAGGCGTCTTGATGATGCTCTCAGACCCAATGACCTTAAACGACAAATAAAATACTTTTGGCGGAATCATGCGTCTACATTAACCCGTCGGCAGTTTTAACAGTACAGACGAGAAAGAGGCAAATTAAAAGGAATTGTCTTGTTATTTCCTCTTAGCTTATCATTTATAAGCTGTGTACTGTCGATTTAGATATGTATTTCGTTACTCGAATCTACCTTTGATTATCCATCAATTTCAATATTATGAAACGTATTTGATGCAAGGAGAAATTGGTTATTACGCATCATTGGTCAACTAAGAAGTGCTATATGTGTTTCTCTCCATAATGTTTTCCCATGCGATAGGATGTAACACAAGAGCAAATAACCTATCAAACCACTTAGAAAAATCGATCCTGCGTAAGATGATTGGTTGAGGAGCAGTCACATAACAGGAAATAAAGGACTAGTACTCTGGAGCACTATCTGCAATATCTTATGTTCCAGTACGTGATTTGTATGTTTCTGCTATTCCAAAAGGCTCACTGTTGTTTCGGAAAATTTCGTAAGTCGTTATTTCTGAAAGCGAGTACCTTAGTCTTACAAAACACCTTCAGAGTCATATTTGAGCACATCTTTGCCATTGTCAGTTCTACCATCTTTTTTAGAACCTAAGAAATGTCCGCACATTAATGGTCAATTCTACCTATTCGATTTCATTGATGACGAAATAAATCAGATATGGCCTATCCAGCGTTTCCTTCAGTTTGAATCACCAGTTGTGATGGAAATGCGTATGGATGTCTGGAGCAGAATTCAGACTGAAAATTGCAGCCTTGAACGCTATTTCCATGAGGCTCACTTGTACCGATTACGCTGTCTCATACATATTCCACAAAGTACAATTAAAGTTACAAAATGGGTACATGTTTTTGCCAAATTTTATGCTTCAAGAGTTATATATTTCCTCGCAACCCTATAGACCCAACTAACGCGTACTTCTCTTTTAAAAATGGAAGGCTATTCCGATTGACGAAATTGAAAGCGGGTTTCGGGGTCTGGATTTTTTCACAGTGCAAATAAATGCACCAACTGCACACGTTTTTGTCGACCTACATACTGACACTGGTGGCTTGAAGACAGTTCGCCTCTCCCAGCTGAGCTTTTCAAACCTTCTGGCATACGCAAATGACAGCATCGCAATATCGTCTAAATGGAGGAAATTCGTGAAGTCAAGGATCGAAATGTGGTTACAACAGGCGTTTTACGAACGCGCAACAATCAGCTGCCTTTTTTAACTGGAAAGGTGCATCGTCCAACTTCAGCTTTATTAGGCTGCAAATAAGCGGGTTTGTTTTCAAAGGAAGGTTAACCTTTTTCACATGACAGCTATTTAAACTTGTTGGTGCATGGTCAATGAACATATGTGTCTGTGAATACTAAATCAATAAAATCGCAATGCGGTGTCTTTTGATATTTAAGAACAGGTTGGAAATGCTGCATTTTTTGAGACAAACAAGCATTTTCAGCAAAACACCGTCTCCGAGGCAGCTTCTGCATTTGAATTCCAGAGAAGTGTGACCACATTCGTCTGAATGACACTTACTTTTTTGAGTTAAACTTTCTTTTAATCGGTCTCTAGAATTTACGCTAAGTTGGAGCACTTGCTGAACATATTAACTACGGACATAAAGAGTTTCAATTCCAATATGGTTGACTTCACTTCGGTGTACAGTAAGGATAATACTGGAGGGTTTCTTAGAAGAAGAGCATCGAAGAACGTTTTACTCTGTTAGGTTTCTCACAAATTGGCAACACTAGCCACGTTTGGACACTGGGAAAGAGAATAAAGAAAGGTCGACGGTTTTGAATTCACGCCGTACAACCACAGCAATTATACTTAAACGGTTGCGAAGGAGAAGATCAAGGACAGCGTAGTAAATGGAAGATAGAGGCAAACATGAGAGACGCACTTTGTTGATGTGATTTCTGAAGACAGCAAACAAAAGACCCAATACAGCTAAGATACATGTTACATTCAGGACCTATTCACACAGAACTGTTGATAAGCCTGAATATTTGGCAGGATTTCTAGGTTGCAGGGGCAGTTTCAATCATGTGTCAGTTTTTCTGTCCACATTCCAAAATAGTTAGTCAATCTCAGTGGAAGGTGCATGCGAACGTACCCGTCAGGAGCGTTCTTCCGCTGGCTGAGACCATAATGCCCCCCTGAAATTGAATTGGTCCATGTCCGCGAGACTTTAGTCTGCTATTCGAGTTTCTACGCGCAGGATTCATCTTACAGAGAGCGCACGTGTTAACGAAAAGACTAGACGTGCTTTGAGGACATTCTGCCACCGCATGACAAAATGGAGAAGCCTTCGGCCCATCAATGAGTCCTGAGCCAGTCATGGAAATTCAGATTCCCTGGAGTAAATAAATCGGAATTAAAGTGCGTAGACTCAGTCCAAGGGTTGATACGATTATTTCAACCGTAATCCATCAGCAATAACGAAAAAGATATAGTATATTTGAGTTGCATGAGCTTAATGGCTTATGAGTTATCCTACTTATTAAGCAACGACCAAAGATTTCATTTACAAAATGGAGGTTTGACCGCGAATATGAAAGAAAGATGTAATGTGGTACTTTCAAATGACATCTGTCGGTCAAAACGTTTGCCAAATGCATTAGGTTGACTACTTATTATGGCGATGGGGACCGCAGTGGAACCGAGGTCCAAATCGACAGCAAAACATGACCACGCGCCTCACATCAGACGCAGCGGGCTGCGAAATACAAGCGTGAAACCAGCTAGCTAATCAGCGTGCGCTGCTTTATCGAATAAGCGGTAAGCTCTTACTCACGTGTGCAGTCCAAATACTCGAAAAGATTCTGCGGGGGTTTCCAGCCTCATAAATGGTCAATTAACGCGCGACACGCTATAGGCCAGAATAATCCAGAAAGCCATTGGCTGGTAGTTTCTATAACGGCAGGAACTCCGATAAATATATGAGAGTTAAGCAGCGAAGGGATCCGCTGTTTCCCTGACCTAGAAAAAAAGTGTTTTTTTTTTTCAGAACCCGCCTTCCTTCTCTTCCATCACATCCATCGGGAGAGAACACCACTCAGACATGATCTCCTCAGCAGTCAATCTAAAATCAACCAAATGACAACCAGTCTCGCTAAATTAATGTAATTTCTCTAATATGATACAAATGTGAAACGGGCGGCGACCACACTGATGTTCGAACCCCCAAAGGAAAGACGAGGCTTGAGCACAACCAATGCCTTATCACTTGAGCTACGTGATCAAGTGTCTAAGTATTTTGCTAATGAAATTGGTTATAAACACATCTTACATATATAGCCTACATTTTGCGCAGTTGTGTATCTGAATAAACAAAGTGTGCAAGATGTTAGATGCCTGACTTTGACATTCTTAAGTCCCACTATTGCATTTCATGAGTTAGGTCACAGACAGCATACACTAGCCTCTTGTTCCGTTGAGGGTCTTAATTTGCATGTTAGATCTGGCGAAGCGAAAGCAACACGCGATCAAACCCTTCGCAGTAGACCAAGCCTGCTGAGGTCAGGCAGTTTCTAAATCTTTACAACCGGGACACGTAAACGTCATAAAACTGGCTTGTAGGCTATAAGGGCTTATCGCCTGTAAATGTGTGGATCGATGGCTAAACAATTGGTGGTCAGACAATTAAGACAGTTGGCCGCATAAGCCGTAAAGGTGTGAGATGGCTTAGGGTTGTATGTATTGCCCTTTGCTGAAATCGGTGATAGCTAATGTCAAAAATAGTATTGTGGAGCATTTAATGTGTTGATCTGACTTTTTACATGCTAAAGAAACTGACATGCAGTTTTCCAAATAAGACACGTCTATATACTCTTCCATCGTCACTCGCTTGGTGGACTTGGTCACCTGCAGCTTCCGGATGCGACATTTAACCCTAATAGATCTGATTCGTTATCTACTATGAAAATACGGAGTAGGCGAGCAAGCCCACATTTTACTAACAAAAGACAGTCAACTTAGACTGTGTCAGCATTTCAGAATCAGATATCTCAAAAAATAACTGTTTTTAGATAGAAAATCCTGTATCCTCACCACAATTTCATAGGTCTTCTTGCGATAAATGCATAAATACCAATGACTGCGGAGGTCCTTCTATAGGCTTTAATACCTGCCCACAGAAATATGATTCATTTAATCTTATCAACCCTTTAACCATTTTGGACGCATTTAATATATTGTTACTACTAAGACACGAATTCCAGATCGGCGTAGATTCTCCGGGATGAAACATCTTGAAGTTTCAACCTTGTTAAATTCTCACTTCTTCAGAAAAATTGAACATGCGTATCCCCGGGCGTTTAATTTTAAATCACCAGTTACCATGGAGGCGGGTAAGGAAACGCATGCGGTATTTAAACACCAGCCCCAAATTATCTAATAAACGTCCCCGCAATTTACTCGTTTTTTCACAAAACGAAGAAATTTTTGAAAAGCTGCATACTTCACATCTGAACCGCACCGTCAAGATTTTAATCGCATTTGTAGCGAACGTTTCACGATAATATAACAATTCCCCATGTTTACTGACACAGGATTTCTGGGCGGTGAATAACAAATCAAGCTCCACCTAAGATAATAGTAATATCATAATACTTATTGACAGCAAGTACACAGTGAGATAATTTGTTGTCCATTAGAAGGAAGCGGCGTCTGGCCATGGAGATCTAAGACATAATTAATCTCAGAGGTCAGCATTTCAGAAGGAAATAAATGAAGTTTTATTCACCTATTTCGAATGCTCATATTTCCCTCAAAAATGTGTCATAATTCCATAGACGATCGGCTTCCTACTGCAGGAATTTAATGCACGGATGAATGGCTTCCGCTTAAGTACGATGCCCGTAGCTAGCCTGAAAAGTTCCTCACGTCGTATTTGCGCCGGCCAGTCAATCTACATGGCCTATATTCAAAAACTAAATCAACAGGCAGGGAAGGTTCAGAGTTTTCGTTCTAAATCACAAAACTCAGTTAGCCGCCAATTGGTGGTCCGGCTGCAAAGCGGATATCACTTCACATTGTATGGTGTTCTTCTGTGATGTTCTGAATCGTCACCAAATCGACTGTGTTGTCGTGGTATAAGTCACTTAAAAATACATAGGTTCGTCGTATTTATTTTTGTCTGTCAGGATGGTCGGCCATAATACTGATGTGTCAATAGGTATGCGTACATCTTAAGACGTAATGTTATATAATTACATGTACAGTAGATGTGCTAACTCATGAAATGTCAACCAAAATTTCGAAATGCGTTCTCGTTTCGAAAAGATAAATTAAGTAATGTTATAAAACTCATCATGATGCAGCATAAATCTATAATGATCCAGTTACCTCAGGATGTCGGCTTTCGAAAGAACTCATTTTCGGCTGTATGCAAGATCTATACTCTTCAAAAAATGACTACAAATGTAGCATGCAATTTTCTCATTGATTTTCGATGCCCTTGAAAATTCAATTATATTTCATGGAAAACATGCATAAAAATATTTATTCTCTTACTTATTCAGTCGAAAATCACGTCTTATTCCAATTGCATACTGAAAAAGAGTATAATTCGGTTTTAAAAACATTTGCAGATCATTATGATGAAACCTCGAAAATAAATAAATATGAGAAGAATCCCACTGAACGTTAACCGTCTTTTTCTTGACAAATGGCTATGGGCGACATTAAACAGATTTTCGAAACAGTTACACATGTTGTTTTGTATCACCGAGCACGTGTATCAAGTTTGCTAAAGAAACAGATAGGCGAAAGGGCCGGCTGTTCATTGGCAGAACGCCGGACTGCTTAACGCTCGATGACCAAAAACCTGGAGTCGCGCCTTAGATCCGCCAAGCGTGAGGTTGGTTAGGGTGGACTGACAACGCCAAATAAGCCAAAACCGTCCACCTTTGCCTCCTCCTTGTCTTTTTTAGTACGCTCTTATCCGAGTCTTTAAGTTAGAAATACAGAAACTAAGACTTGAATTGTCCCTGTAATATCGGCTTCTGTGTAAACCTTTTGGAGTCTTGAGCAATTGGTTAACTTATTTTATGTCCGCAGTGACTGAAGCCCATTTTTGCTGCAACTTTAGAATTTATGATTTTAAAATAAAGCTGGTATGCCTTTGGTGTCTTACAAATCTAATATCTTGGTTTTCGGCCAATGTTCGAGTGCTTCATATATGGACTTCTAGCAGCCTTGCTCGAGTTAACTGTGCACACATATCTTGTTTGAGTGTCCGCACTCATTTCTATACTATGCATTGGTTAAAATGTGCAAGAGATCGATTCACAAACTTAAAACCTGTTCGAAAAACCCGTTTGCGTTTTATCAGTCAGATTCCTTTACTATCTATTTGACGGTAAGCATCCAACCGAGTTTTGTGCCAGAGAATACAAAGTTCGTTAAATGTGCACAATTTGGGCGTTTCACCTGAGTGAAAGACGTGGTGCTATTACCTATGACATCTTAAGGTAGACTTTTTATGACGCACCTGTCAAAAAAAAACCTGTTGACTCTGTTTGACTTCACTGGCGTGGGCAAAACAAATTTAGCTTTTTGATGAAAAATAACAAACTGGTGTTCCATGTTTCCAAAAAAACATTAACTTCGTGAACTCCTGGAATTCGGTAGATGCGTGCAAAATGAAGCGGAATACAATACGAAGACGCTAAAAGCATCACAACAGAATGATAATATAATAAGGAATTCTGAATGAAGCAGTAACAAAAATGGTAATCTATGATATCATAGAAAGATGGTTTATAATACATATGATTATAAATGTGACAATTCATAAAGGCATAATTCCTGCATGCATTAGGGGGCTTACTCATGAAATATCAACCAAAATTATGATATGCGTTTTCGTTTTGGAAGTATTAATGAAGTAGGGTTGTAAATCTTATCGTCCTGCAGCATACTTCTATAATAACTCAGTTCCATCAGCATACCAACTTTCGAAAGAAATTTTTTTCGGCTGCATGCAGAAACTATGCTCTGTGAAAATTGGCCACTCAAATGGCATGTATTTTTTCTATTGATTTTCCATGTTCTTAAAAGTTCAGTTATATTTCATGGAAACATGCATGACAATCGTTATTATTTTAATCTTATTGTAGAAAATTGCATCATCTAATTTTCTACTTGAAGAAGAGGTTATAATTCTGTTATCAAATTATTTAGTTATGCGATTTTTCAACACCACAGAATGGCCGTTCGTAAAATGTCACGTCTCTGCTTTGACCAATGTGGCTTGTAAAGTTAAAATTACGGTTTGAATCAACGGCAGGTTGGGGTTCACAATTATTCGGGAATTGGAATATTTTCTGTAAACCAAATTATACTTTTCCTTTAGGTATACAGTTGGAAGAAGACGTCATTTTCTACCGAGTAAGCAGAGGAATGAACATGCTTATGCATGTTTTCCACGAAATCTAATTAAATTCCTATGGGTTTCGAAATCAAAGAGAGAAATGCATGTTACGTAAGTAGTCATTTTTCACAAAGTACAGTCTTTTCATACAGCAGAGACCCAAAATGGCTATTTCTAACCTAACTGTGACAAAATGACAGATAATATTCTGTGATTGTGTGGTCCTAAATATTTTGCCGAATTTTGCTGTGAAAAAAGTATACGGAAGCGAGTTGGGAAGAAAAGATGCTTATCTGCTCAACAAAAGTTTGGGGAAAGGAAACGACTGTGACAAATGATATACGATTGTTCCTTACGATCAAATTTCATTTAATATCCTTCCAGGTTTTCCGACATAGTTATTTTATCCACAACCATGCTTAATACTGTAAATGACTTTGGACGTTTCATGCTCATGCGGTGGGTCCTTAGACATCCTGACCTGGCGCCGATTGTTTTCCAACGGTCTGTGCACAGCCCTAGGTCCACTTGGACTAGGAAAACGACCGGCAGTTTCTCAGAATTTTTGAACATACAGTAGCGCTTTATAATTTGGGATCTATTAGATTTGTTTCCCGTCTCGTTAACACTTGCGTCGATGTAAGATTTTGCGCGGCCGAGAATTTCCTCCGGGGTCCTTAAAAATATCGCAACTGAGCAACCTTGACTTGCGGTTCACTAAAATGAGTTGCAACATGCAGGTAGAGTGCCGTTTGGCCCAGTTAATTGTTTTGTTGAGGTTCGCTATTTGTGCCGCATTTGTCGCTTACCTAGACACTTTGAGGAGGACGATGGCATTAAGGGAAGTTAAATGTATTTTTTTTCCATTCTCCCTCATTGTAAATTGCGTATCGGCGAAGACGGAGTCTGTTGTGATCCTTGAAGGACAACACAATCAGGTTCAATGGCAATAGCCTAATTATTTATATACTGAGCTGAGAACTGCGGTCAGTGGTGTCGGAAGTTTAGTGAAACATTTATTTGCGAATCCCGAAATCGGCGAACATAACTGCATGCCTTCCACCTGTACATATATTGTTGTGGGGAACGTCAAGTCCCAATAGAAACGAAGAGAAGAGTCTCAGGAAGTAGTGTTGAAGAAGGAGACATAACAAGAAGATGACAATAGATCCGCACTTTACGGAGATTTCTGTCAGTTGGTTATCCCAAATCCGGAAGGGAAACCAGGGAATACTGATTTCGGAGATGCCGACGCAGTTATTGGTGATCTGGGAAATCAACTGAATGTTGGAACTAGAAAGGAACTCAGCGATTATCCGTCAATCATGTTGATGGTCCGTTCGAGTGCGAGGCTGAAGAGGAACTCAGCCCGAATCATGCGGGGGATAGTCACGGTGCAACATGTGACGACGAAGACATTATAATAAGGCCTACCCTCTCGTGCAGCGAGTAAAGCCAGGAAATACGACTAGCCAGACAGGGGTTTTAACCAAAAGGATGTCTGTTGATCCAAATTCACACTTTTGATAAAAGGCAAAATAACGTTACCTATAAAGTATTCAGACATTCAAAGAGGAACAGACCAGCACTTGTCGCAAGTCTTCTCCTGACCTATTGAAAGCATCCTCCCTCCCACTGTCAGACCACAATCCTACCAGGATATCGCCCGCTAGGGGTGTTGGTAGAAACGATAGATGCAAACAACACACAACCAACGAGAAAAATGAGTCTGTACGTGCGGGAATCAACAAAAGCTCATCAAATCACATAGGAAATGGCAATTTCGAATGCGAAAAACAGAAGTTCAACTTAAGAAAAGCGGGCATAGGCAGGAGGCAAATAAAACACTCTAGCACAGGTCAGTCTCTTAACAACGGTAAATGTCAAGAGCATGCAGTTAAAACGCATGACATTTAAGCTGCACGCAGTCTGATCAGGCAGGATACACGTTCTTAGAGAATAATTCTACACCTGAAAGGATGCACACTGGCTTGGTTAATATGGAGGGCGGTTTCTATGTGTCAGGAAAAGAATGCATGCTAGCCACTGCAGTGCTCTTTGTTATTTTTGCTCCTATACGAAGATAAGGACAGCAAACACATTTGAGCAGTTGTCAACCGAAGTCCCTTCACCCTGGGTCATTTTGTGTTGCATCGCTGACACGTGTTTTGCTCATTAAAGTACTTGCTGCTAAGCCATTGGAAGTCAGTTCACAGTTCCTCCTGATAGAAGACTTGCATGGTATCCATTGAACTCCCTCCTCCTTCACCTACCTGAGTTCGGTGTCAACATGCAATCAGGCAGACAGGAGGCGAGATCGAATGCAGTAGCTGACATAGGCAAACGACCCATCTAGGCATGCCACACACGGTGGGTCGAAGCACGATGGACCACATTTTTACAAACCAGGGGTGGGGGGCGATGCAGATGCCAAATGAAAGGGAGTGCGATAAGGGCCATATGAAGAAAAAAAACATTGCGGCCTGACTGTCTGTCCTGAGGGGAGAAGTGGATTATCTCGTTAGTTGGTACCCCTAAAGGCCACGACGCTTAGATCACTGTGATAGTTTGAAAGGGCGTAAGCTTGGTTAGGGCGAAGAATATGCACGGATTGCCGTTGGGACGCAGTTTCCAGTGTTGAAATAACCTCTCTTCCTTTCTCAGAGCACCATCTTATCGCCTGAGTTAGTCAGTCAGTCAGTTGACGGAGTATTGGGCGCAAGTGATTGGTGTGGCGTGAGCCGGAGCCCAGCCGGCCACTGTCTCCTTTATGTGTAGGGTATTGGTTACAGGCGTGCAGCCTATATAGTGCCTGTCTTACCCTGATGTGCCCCGACCCCTTATTGGCCCAACGCACCTCTCGTCCGGCCAGTTTTAGATCCACAATTATTGAAACAGCATATGGGACACACCGTAAACAAAAGTAGCATGCCCCTGTTTCAGAAACGGACAAATTGCCCTCAGCAAAGGACAGTTTATCAAATACTGCGCTGCCACCTTCGACGTGATTTGCTTTATTTTAGCTTTCAAATATAATTTTTTCACCTTTGAAAGCGAAGGCCCGCGTAACCCTTTCGAATTTTAGTGGATAGTTTTGCATGTACGCCACCACTTATCTGAACAATTTGTTTGCACCGTCACACACGGGGGTCCAAGCACGATCCAGATCCCAACGGAGTGGAAGTGTGGTAGTGGCCAAATTAAGACGGAACCATTGCAACGTGTCTGTCCGTCCTGGGGAGAGATTCGGACTATTTATTTAGTTGGTACCCCTAAAGGCCACGACGCTTAGATCACTGTGATGGTTTGAAAGGGCGTCAGCTTGATTAGGGCGAAGAATATGCACTGATTGCCGTTGGGACGCAGTTTCCAGTGTTGAAATCACCTCTCTTCCCCTCTCAAAGCACCATCTTATCGCCTGAGTTAGTCAGTCAGTCAGTTGATTGGGTATTGGGCCCAAGTGCTTAGTGTGGCGTGAGCCGGAGCCCAGCCGGCCACCGTCGCCTCCAGGTGTGGTATTGGTTAGAGGCGCGCAGCCGGACTAACGCATGTCGTACCCTGATGTGCCCCGACCCCTTGTTGGCCCAACGCACCTCTCGCCCATCTCGTTTTAGGCCCGCAGTTAGTGAAACAACACGTGGGACACAGCGAAAGTAAAAGTGACGTTCATGCTTGTCCCTACTTCAGAAACGGACAAATTTTTCCAAGCATGTGCGTAACGAAATTAAATAATACCACAAAGCCCTTAAATGTAAAACTAATTTATCTTTTCAAAGTCTGCGATCAACTAGAAAGTGCCCTCACCAAAGCATCAAGCGTGCTCCAGAAAATGACATGTCCTTTAGATCCTTTTAAGCTCATTCACTCAGCAAACGGTCAGTTTTGTTTTACTGACATTTAGGAGGTCAAATAGCTGAAATTATTCCACTGATCTATATGCAATACCTTTGAGCGTTGACAATAATCTCAAATTTGCAAAACACCTCTTATTCAGTTTCCATTGGCTTTACTTACTTCTCGGCTCTGCAGCCTTCGGCTCTGCTTCTTCGTTTTTTCACAATTTGATCTTCATACGTATTCCAATAGTAATCGTTCAGAACCTACCACGCATCTTCGCCTGGGTTAGTCACTTGCATACTCGGACCTGTCACGCCATATTTCGAGCGTGGAAAGCGCATACTTCGTGAAAATAGTCCTTATGGCATTAAATGGGCCCGCAAGAAATCTTAGAACTGCGTCCGAAATCTTTAGAGCATTACTGCAGATTGAGGGTTATTATGCGGTTAAAGTAAGCTTGGTTGCTCGACCTAAGATTTCACGAGAACAGATGCACCAATATGGTCGAATCAACAGAAGCATGCAAGGGGGAGTGACATGCTTGAGTTTGAACTCGAATCACTGCAGCATTTGAAAAGCCCGGGCACATTACCCCACTCCTTTGTTACGGGTTTCCAGGCTTATATTTTTTAAGCTCTTATTAGGAAGCATCGGTCATCTGATGAAGGGAAATAATACCTACGCAAAGCTCTTATTTGTTATAACGAAACCAACCCAAGCTGGTTTTATCTAATTACAATTTACAAATACCAATTTAAAGGCTAAAACTGGATACATCATTCTTCAGCAACCTGACAAAGACTGTAGATTATAAGTGTTTTCTGTGATGAACAATAGCACAATTACTATTTTATGGTCAGAAGCATATTTTCAGTTGTGGACCGTAAATTCTTCCCATTGAACTGTGAAATGTACCACACGTGGCAAATTGGTGGAACGCACACACACCAAAACAGGCGACATAGTCACCATACTCGCAAGTGCGGGAATGTAATATATACAGGTTAGAAGAAACAGAATCCATCTAACCTGAAACGGTATACACAGGTAGTACAGGTTTGACAACTACTGGGAAGTGGAGTTTCAGGTACAAGAAGGAGACAGTGGCGACTTCGTAAGAAAACGCAAAAGCTAGTGATCCGTTTGTAAAACATTAATGCTTATTACTGTTCGGCTGAATTTTTCGATTATGGCAGGCTTCACCTCAGGGACAAGCTCAATGCCCCATTTCAGGTGACGAATAGGTAAAGGCAGGTCCGCTAGTACTTCACCATCATTCATCTATAAATATACAGTATATATTACCACCTGTAGGGCGTCGCCATAGAGTAGTTGCATATCTGCCAAGTGATAATCATTATTCTCAGGCGCTGTGTCCGACTTCACTGCACAACTACCTCCAACCATCGTAGACAACCCATTAGGTCTAGTCTGCTTATTGCATTATTCTATTGCACATAGTTGTGTTTTTTCAATTTTATAGAGTAAAAATGTCAATCAAAAAATGTTTGACGTCATTCATCAAAACGGTTTAACCTGAAATTATTTACTGAGAATACCTACGTGACCAGAACTGCCAGTTTTTCTATGTTACGTAAGAAGATGGAAGACGCAAATACCCCAAAATGGACTGTTTATGTTAGCTACCCTTTAACTTCAGCAATACGTTCCTGGCTACTAGTTTCAATTCAGCAAGAACCGATCAAAAACTGCAAACCGGACTTTGAATAAGTTATGTGTGCTTCATCAAGCCGGCTGATAAGCCCTGAACACGGCACATTAACGGATACCAGTGGACGAATCCTCTATACTAGGGGCATTAGAAGACGTAGGTACATTTTGTAGGAGAATAGGAATTCCATTTTAGAGCATCAATCGCCACTGGTGACACCTGACGAGTTTCGTAATAGACACGAATTAATAACGAACAGAATTAAGCCAAGTGATCGTTTAAAAGACCCAGGAAATTCGATTAATCGAGAAAGTACCTCTCAGATTAAAAGCAACTTGCATAGTAGTTTAAAAATCGTTACATTCCTTTAAGGTTTTTGGCTCTTTATTATAAGCCCAAAGAGAGAGTACATTTTTCAGAAAGCTAGGCCATTTTTTCACAAGTGGGGCTTATTGCTGGTGGCCAACACTTATTCTAAAATTCAAGTTGCCAAAGCACTGATTTTGTTTTCAGTGGATCTCACTTACTCTGGGTATATACGCGCTTACAATAAGCAGCGGATCGATCTGTGCACGTAAAATGCTTGTTCCAGCAAAATTTCCACCTTTTCCTTGGCGAACTCTGTCCAAGCAGAAGATGTTGTGACGCTGTCCAGCGTATATGACAGAATATTTGGGAAGCTCAATCTGGATAGGCGAACTGTGTTTAAACCTAGCGGATGGTAGACGATTTCGGGAAGAGCGTATGCGGTTGACACATTTAAGCTAAATTCGCACACGTCCGTATCTCCAAATTCTGGAGGCGCAAAGCCAACGAGGAACCCCTAAATGTGCAAAGGATACAATTGAAGCAAACACACATATTCATTGATAATAAGGACTAAATAAAAGTCACGAATGCATGATTGGCAAAGAAGTCTCACCTTACGGTGGAGGGAAATTGAACTGGGAGGAATGATTACTGCGCATGAGACACGGCAAAATCTGGCCTCTTGGAAGCAACGTTCGAATTTGCAGCTTTCAGCGTATATATTGCCCTCAGTATTCATTTGTAATTCAATGGAAGACTGAGAATAAAGCTGCACGAATAGCTTAATGGGCCATAGCTGATCTAATTCCTTTTCCGTGAAGTCCAAAAGTCTAAACTGCCCATTAACTCGCGGACAAGTGTTTGATCCAAAAAGTGAAATTACAATGCTGTTACACAAACGAGCATGGAGAACCTTCGCCCAGTACAAATAACGTGCGAAGTTACTTATTTGGCCTCTCTAGAGATACTTCACTCAGAAGCAATGAGTACAAATTACGTAATACTCCAAGACAGCAGTAGATTCCAGGCAGAAACAAAGAGAGCACGCTTTCGCTGAGAAGCATTTGAAGTTTTAAAATTGCTTTGCCGCATTCCAGACTTTGTAGGTTTTTGGAGGTCAGCATTCAAATAATCATAAAGAGCGTAACAGTGCCATTCAGCAAGATGTATCTGTCTTCAGGTTTGGACCTTCACGTTTGCATATAGACGCTTATAATTATAAAAACTACGTGGTGTAGACGCCATAGTTAGAGGTCGTATTCTGTTGATGTGTTAACAATTACGTGCTGTGCCTTTGTGATCAGGCGTCTGGCAGGGTTCAAATTGAAGAGATAGTGAAGAAAACTGGTAGATAAAATATAGAGCGCTATCCCCGCCTGAGCATGCAGAGTGATTAAATAGACATTTCCAAAACTGTGCATCACCTGCTTTTGACAGACCGTCAAATTACCAGGCAGTTGTTGCAAACAAACACAGCATATTCAGAGGACTGAAACTTATCTCTAGATCAATGAGGATCGGGAAGTATATTACAGACGAAGGTACCGCAATTCACAAAAACGGTTAGTTACATAGAAAACAATCTAAATTTAAAACAAGGATCAAACTAAAGAAGAGCTCGAAGCATTCTTCAAAGAACATAAATGCGTGCATAATGCAATGGACAGGTTCCTTCACCGTCGGTGTTATTGAATGTTTAGAGTGAGGAAACCTAGGCCGGGCAGCTGCAGATGACGGGTAATGTCTGTGAATGCGAGAGTAGTTGAACATGCAAGGGAGTACTATATACCAGAACAGGGAGACACGATCGAAACCCGTCAAATTTCCACACAACATATGAAGACTCCTTAACTAATTCCTAACTTAATGAAACTTTTAACTTGGAAAGTAAATTTCGATTTCGTAAAATTTAAATGATTGAATTAATTTAGGATATTCTCCTTGTCCCCAACAAAGACGCTTGGCGTGAAGTTTTGTTTAACCTGGGAAATATCCAATTTTGGGCGTTTAGTATTTATCAGTGCACGCAGATTGCTCTGCTGAATCCTGGATAACAATTTGGATTGGCGTCGTTCAGTTGCCAAATTTCTGACGCCATCTTCCCTGGGGTAAACGACCATCTCAACCTGAGCCTGGTGGCCTGTGATTAAGTTGGTAAACAAAGCAAGAGAGAACCCACTCTATCCAGAACGCGGCATTTGATCACGTTTGACTGCGAGCTGCATCTAGAATAAGGTCAGAAATCTCATAAACAAGCTTATACCTGAATCTAAATATATGTCCAGATTTATCATTTGTATGATTAGAAGTCAACATCTTCTCATAGGCTTCCGGGTAAAATACACTTTATGGAGTTAAAATGCTTGCCGATGGTGTGACCTTTAGTTAAGAATAAATTTGACCAAAAGCATTTGTAAATGACGCGCCAGGGATTTGATTCTTCGGAAGACGACAGTGGATACGAAATGTCAGCAAGCGGAGAGGCGCGACAAGGCCACGTCCCCAAGTTTGACCAGGTCCAGATTCTCTCAGGAGGTGAGAGTTGCGTGAGCTGTAAGTTGCTTGATTTAAGGTTCAGTCGAAATAATGGCCTATCTCCATATTCTTTACGGAGGTTTCGCCGGTGCAAAATAAATCGTCACGCAGGGAGCCGTGGGCTATCAACAGTTCCAGTAATAGTGAACGAAATGGCGCGGTAATCGCCACACGAATGGTCAACGGTCATTAATGATAAATGAGATTACGGCACTTAACGACTGGGGCTGGGGCGGACTGACAGGCAGTCATCGCATCATATACGACCCCCAGCGGTGAACCCGAATGGTGGTAACTATTGTGGGTGGGTGGTAGTCAGGCGACTGCGTCCTACGAATATCGCGCTTCTTTTGCATCTACTGCCCCTTTTATGAGTCTGCGTCTGATAATGTGTTTAAATGCTAATCCTGAATGTCTGGCCAATATACTTCATGTCCCTATGATCGCATCTTGTGAATGTACAGGATTTTCATACTTGCGGCGTTCAGGTACGAGACGGTGGCATAGACTATCTATGAAAATCAGGCACTGAGACTAAGTAACTTACACTTCAGCGTCTTCTACAATACTGCAGGCTGACTAAAAGTAGAAGTCAAAATTCTAGGATTCAGAGATAAACACGCATCGTTAATATTCACGCCAGGTAGAGTTAGATAACAAAGGTAGTACTAGCTTATATGTAATAACGAGCGCAAAGTTGCACTGACAGTGACGATATCCTGCCTGGGGAAGGGGGAAGTAGTTTTTAAACAAAGCGAAGTGTACGTTAGGATAACGTGATACTATACTAACAACACAGGTACTAGCCAAAAGCACATACACGCGTGTTTCGCCGATGTTCTGCCGCTGCATGGCGCAGCTGCGAAGAGTTCGGCCTATCAGTGTGTCTCCAAGCATTCCCCGAAGTGTCCTCCGTTAGTGAACAACGACCCGGCCCAACAAACTACGGATAATGCAGAAATCAAACTTTAAAAACGAATTGAATTTCGCATTCAAACTAGTCGTAGAATTGCACCGAATTGTAGACCATTGAAGACTGAAGGCACTGGAGAACCTGAAGGACCGTTCGCGAGTATGTAATTTTAGAGACCACAAGACGATTCGTCAGTCTCTGTTTTTTTGTTGTTTAAGGTATGCATGTATGACATGTATGCATTCAGTTAAATAATTAAGAGTCATTATTTGCAGCCCGGGTCATATCGTATGCAGTCATTTGTTCCTAAATTTGTCCATCTTTTCTCGTATTCCATGAATATTTCTTGAAAAAATGATGCTAATTTTCTTGGTCTATACATTGCATTTATTTTAAGAAGTGCTTTTCAAGCGTGTAGTTCACATGTGCTCTTATATGATGCTTATGAAGATGAAGCTAACAGTATTCTGTTCGCTGCCACATATGCGTTCTAATTGTCGACGCAGCACAACCCGCCTGCTGTAATAGGCATAATCCAAATTTCCATTATATTACATTAGCACCTAACTGTTTACATATTTTGTATTTTAAGTCTGTAGCAAGAAATTATTCTACCAAACACTCTTAATTTCATGCGGTCGCAAGTTTCGTTTTTTGTTCCTGGGAGACAGCAGTCGGTGTCATTTCATGAATAATTTTGCTAATTGTATCCTAACTAAACTAGCTTTATCGATATAAGCGCGTCACATTATGACAGGATCTGCAGGTTTTTCATCATATCAGGTCACCACACTTCTAGTTTAATCTGAAGACGCCTGTTGTAAAGGTAGTGGCCTGCCTGGAATTCCGAGTGTAGACATGCCACGAACCTATCAATGGGTTTGACCACTAAAGTAGATGTGCACTGCTTTTCGGTACCCTGTTTGCCTTATGAAATCGGTTCAGGAAGTGCATTGACATTTTGTCGAATAATCATAAATCACCTAATTGGCTGATGCATGTTTTGTCAACAGGATACCATACAGGTTGTACAGACACTAGCTACAAGCTGAAGCGTGCGTGTTTTGTCGATATTCTGACATAGTAGCCCATATCTGCAAGGCGGTTGGCCCATCAGTAGGTCCCACAGCACTCCTCAAGTTCTTTCTTGTAGATTGTGCACTTTAAAAATTGACCATTTTTAATTTCCTCAGAAATTATCTACTTACTTGAAGTTAGTCCGATTAAACTAAGGTCTACAGGCGCAGACCCAAGTTTGATGCATGAATATTTTGGCCGAAGCACATCAGCCACAGCAGGATAATTGCGTAATATTACTTGCCTGCCGACAGGCAGCTAATGGTATACATTAACTGTTTCCGGCGTAATGCATTGGTTTGCCATTGTGTTTGACCGTGGTTACCCATTCGATGTTTCAAACAAACTATAACACGATTCGCTTACACAATCCACCCAGATCTTTGAAATCCAGAAGACTAATCCTCAGAAGAAACGATTAAAAATCACAGATAGGAGGGATGACTGTAAAGTTATTAGTTTTAATCTCATGCATAGGTCGCACGCTCGCCTGCAATCCGCAGAACGGTAACATGCACAGCAGTGCGGCCGATAAATTTTTATTACTTATATACTTTAAACTTCTTGCTTTACATACGGTATTTACTGCGATATAGTAGACGCGCACTAATTTTCATCATTCTCACACTAGATTATCAATGCTCATTTTTAGAACTCCAAGTTTGGGTTTGTTCAGTCGAGAAATTTATCCAAGTCCTTTAAAAATCAGCTGATTTTTTGCTTATGTGAGCTATTCTTAACGCAGTCATTTGCTGTTGAATGCAAGTCTGTTGTATTTAGCATTCGTCTGATCGAGGCTCTTTGATTGCAAAAAACCTTTATCAAAGGACAGAGGGGCATATGATTTTAGTTGATGCTAATATCGAAATACGTGAAGCCACTTGAGCTGCCGCGCTTGGTTGAATGACATTGAACCAAATGAAACGTTTTCGCTTTGAATCGACCCTGTCTGCAAAATAGAACCAGTTGATGAGGACAAACAAACGAGGAACTACAATGCTCCGCTTTTGGTGCTCCAGTCTGCAATATACACACACTGTGAAAGATAAAGACAGCTGCAGGAAGGAGAGGTCTGCAGTATCCATCGGATAACTGGTCATCTTGCTCAAAACATCTGTTCACCCCATTTATGTGAATAACCAAAAAAGCCGAAAGACAAAATCTTAGGACAATTTTTTAAGCACCTTTCATGACACATAAGTCGAAGTAAACGTGAGACTGCATCTCATATAATTTAACACCAATTTTTATCTAGAAACGCGTCCCAGAGTCCCGTAACTAGACGTAGTCGGGAATTTCCTTCACCGCGGCTTCGCAGCTTTGAAGGATCTATTGGGTTCAAATGCAGTTCACGCATTTTCCTTCTCATTAACCATGGCTTTTGGTAAAGTTACAGGCATAGATCACAGCCGTGCGCAACGCAACTCTGCCAGAGAAGAAAATAGCAGTTAAACAACATTAAGTACTTCGTCATTTCATGCTTAAATCCGCATTTTTTGTGTGTCGATCAACTGTGCTTGCATTTTCCCCTCCCGGAGAACGCATATTGAAACAGATATTTGAATGATGAAGGCCATGCGTTTTGGTCATATCAAGGTTAACATTACTGAAGGTAAGCAGACTAGAATTGTACCTCCCAGTTACATAATTGACGCTCTGTCTCTGGAAGCAGAGGCCAAGTAAAAGTGGGGGACATCAGTCTATCCCTGGTCTATCTTCTAGAGACCGCACTGAGAATAAGGCTCAAATTGCACCTAAAATACTTGGCTAAGAATGTGCCAGTGGCCTGATAAACCTCGGCAATGCGGAGCGGTAGATCTATAAAACTACAACCATTCGCGGAAGGAGTGTGGCAGTAAGCGCACCTTACCTAAAGAAAAGGATAAAGGGTATTTTCTCGATTTTCCCCGTTAGTTCATTAACTCCTTAGATATATTTCAGGCTTACTTGAATTATGTTGCACTACTCTAATACGGAGTCATGAGCACATGTCCTGTCGACCGCGACCGTGCAGCACTCCGAGCAGTGCGGGAGTGGAGATCAGCGATTAGGCCTGATCGCAGTGTGGAATTCAGACGTTGGGTTTTCTGTCGCGACTTCGGGCCAATATCGATTTAGACCAGTCCAGTCATCATTTTATCTCATGGCGGCTCATCAGGGGGATATGTGATTTGAGATATAATTGACTGAAGTGACCAAAGGGTCTTTCGCACACCGCGTACAGTCAGACCTGAACGACGAGCTGCGAAGCGACGATGTTCCTGGAGTTGTTTGTTTAGGAAAGTGGATCCCCCGCGAACCTAAGACATCAATCACGAGTGCGACTCGATATTTTTCGAAGAACCTCCTAATTCTTATTATGTCGGCTCGTAATGCATTCTGCCTGTGTTCAACAGCATATGTTTTTGGGCTTCAGGGTCTGATTTTTGCCATTGTTAAGGGAAAGTCGCACAGCCACGGACAACACCCTTTAAACAAATAGACTTTTATTGGTGTTGTGGCAAATTTCGAATAACTATCTTTGATGCCTCGACGGTATTCGCACCCACGACGGCAAGGGGAGAGTTTAGTGCAGCTAAAGCTCTATCTGAGCTAGGAGACTACACCGTACGACGCGACATTTTCATCGCTTTCGCGATCTTGGAGTTTCATCAAAGTCCATTTATTGTAAGACGACACTGACAAGGAAGAATGAAGGGTTTCTTGCATGCGCATACGCACGGGGTGTCCTGAGTGCTGCTATTGCCTTAGGCTTACAATCGTCTGAACAGGCATAAGGCCACAATTTAAGACCTCTAAAATCGGAGCGTTTCAGAACTACTTGAAACTACTTGAGCATATGCAGTTGTTAATTCGCCCATAGTGGTAGCAACCTATTAAAGCATAAACAAGACTGCAGAGGGAAGAGGCCGCAAGTGGCTGCGCCTAAGCACGTGCCATCGCATCGACTCGGGTCCCAATGAGTGGGAGTACCATAGAGGCCACACTATTGCAGTTCGACTCTCAGTTTACCAGTCCTCCAATCTACACAAACACGCTGGGTTGACTTTGGAGTCCGAGTTGTCCCTTCAGCTACCAGCCTTTCAATCCCCAGCTCTTAGCGCACCGTGATAGCTTTAATCACGTCAGATTGTTTATGATGAGACATATGCGATGAGACCATCGACATCACTCTCTCAACCCATTTTCAGGCAACAGTCCACTGTCCGAGAGAATAAGTTGCCTAATGCGGGGTGACTGTTCTGTTTGACCACAATACACGATACTGCAAACGTCGCATGAAATCTTGCAGACGACATTTTCCTTATCTGAATAGTCAACCCAGTCCTTTATGTATACAGGCTTGGTTAGTAGTATAGTCAACGTTTGTTCACTGCTTGTCCTTGGTAGTTCATTGGGCATCATTCAACGAGTTCTGACGTACTCCTTGTGTAATAATTTTGTATACTTTCTGAAGTACCGTTTTCCTAAAACTTTAGTTCTTTGGATGACCGTATTCCAAGGCATACATATGAATTATTATGGCCAGTTTTTTTTACCAGCCGGACGGTGGAAAAATGTGCAATTCACGAACGTTATTTTTATACAGTTGCCGGAACAGAAAGATCGTACTAAAATCTGTCCAAGAATATCGCTTACAACAGCTGAATGCTGAGACAATTATCCACAAAGAACACGTTTACCAACATTTTACGGATGCTGTTTTTCTTACTTGAGCTGCGGTGGAGCAGTGGATTTAAGAAAGTTGTATGATCATTTATAAATACACCAGATCTCGTCCTTAAGGAATGGAAAGGTGAAGTAATTGGGTCCTCTGGTCAATTCCATTAAAACGGCAATAATCTGATTTCGGACAAACATGCTCTCAGGTGCCTGAATAACTTTTTATTTTTCGCCGTCAGAATCCACCTGACTGTTGTTTATTTAAACGATTGCGATGCATGGAGACAAACCTGAAGTCCATACATGGAACACATCAATTGACTTTTTATACAACGATAAAGAATCTGCTAGGCGCGCACATCTGGGCATTTAGCAAGCACCTGTGTTGTCAGTATTAAACAACAATCCAGTATTTGTGGGCTAATGGCCGCGCATTAGCAGTTTGCAAATATTACTGATAAACAGATGTAATTTTCGGGGTATTCTGTCGATTGTAAGGGGCGTCATAGAATACAGCAACAGCGCAAAGTCGGCTCTTGGCTAAGTAAGTAGAAAAGAGACTTAGAATGATTGATCGCCCCTTGGACCATCAATCTGCGATTCACGAGACGGTGTAATAAGCTGAGTACCAGTTATTTTTTGGGGACAGGAAATTGTAGAAATAAGCATTCTCGGAGCAGGCGTTGGTACTAGTACACATTATGACATCGCCACCGCCTATGACGGAGATTATAGGGACGACGAGATTGGTATGCTTGCTACTGAGTTCAGTTAGCAGTAGAATTGCAGTGTGCCGTTCTACTCCTTATGCTGCACGTAGATGGTCCTAAAAGTCATATTTCTCGAATAAATCTTGTAATTGACTGGAAAACTCCAATAACGTTGGTTATGATATTTATGATGGGATGAGAGTGCAAATGTATGTGTAGTGAAAGCATCAAATAATGAGTATTTTGTGAGAATTTCCATAGGAAGGTTGAAAAGTCTGGTTGACAAATATGTGTTTTCGGTAACTCATCGTCAGTCGCATATATTTACAGCGCGTTAACTAACTCAGCGAACGTGTCGAAATTTACGAGTGAATGCCAATCACTCTCAAAGCGACATCATTTCTTGAGTCCAATGTCTACGTTAGTTAATTACATGTATAAAAGAATTTAAAAAGATGGAAAAAAATATTAAAGACAGTGTTGCATTGTTTAGAAATGCGCAATATCGCAGAAACGTCAGAAATGGATTTAATTTTGTAAACTTAGTTTTCAGATGTAAAGAATGTATTCTCATACCAAAACGTAGTAAATATAAAATTAGAAAAAATAACGTCTAATGATAGTGCTTCAGTGAAGTCTGCATGCAAATATCGTTAAATAATTAGTGTGATGTCATATATGACGGTTTGTCAACTGCATACATTCTGAATGCAGATTCAAAAACAGTTTTCCCATGATTTGTGGTATTCTTGACACGTTTGAGATAAATGAGATGGGTTTTAACAAGAAAAACTGGATTTTGCTCGATTGCATCTACGGGATGTCGTTGGAACCAAAGTTTCACAATGTGACATGCTATCAGACCGATCAGTGCCTAATAAATTTAAATAGAAGTGACAGGCGTGATTGTAAACATACCATTTTATTGAATTAATGAAGTATTATACATTCCAAGATGATATGATGAACGGATGATGACCGTCGGAAATAGTATTTTACTCGAAAATTTTCGAGTTGTTTGCACCAACCCGTCATCAGACAAAGTGAATAATGAGAGGTGGGATTGTTGCACTGCTGGTTGAGGACGCGGACAGAGAGGTAAGCATACGACCTTGCAGGGGTAAGGTGATTATCCTGTTGTGATCGGTGCCAGAGGTGAGGATCGATGTTGTGTGTCCCAACTAGGATTCACCGTGTTGAGGGGGAGGGCAGGGGGGTGGAATTGCGTGTGGACGAGATCATGCATGTCCGGGCACGCATTAGCTGTTCTTCTTAATGTGGGCGCCAGTCAGCCCAACGCGATCGGAGACCCTCGTAGTGGACATCTAGGTCAACATGACGGTTAATGCAATCCGCACCGGGGTACCAAGCTTCGAGGAATTCCCGTGCCTGTTTCGTGTTAGCCATGGCGACCACTTCAGTACCGTCCCAAGTAAAACGGTGGTCACAATCAAGAGCGTGTGCAGACATGAGAGATAAGGGGTCGCGTCGGCGAATAGTTAGCTTGTATTTAATAATCCCAGTCCCAAGTTCTCGACCCGTGTGACTAATATAAACGCAGCGACAGTTAGCGTACGGGATACGGCAAATGACGTTACTGTGTTGTTCTTTAGGTATGGAATCTTTCGCCCGGAATAATGTTGTTCGTAAGGAGGACAACGGCTAGTAAGCGATGTAGATGCCAAACCGGTTTAGTTGTCGAGAAATCGCTTCGGAAATTCCTCACATTTAGGGCAAGGAATAATATTTCCCCTATGCCACGTCTCCGCGTGTGGTTGCCTCTGACGTCTGTGACAGTTTTTCCCAAATCTAATCGGATATACGTTAGATCAGAATAATTGGTGTAAGTAGGCTAGTTCTCTCGTGAGTAGATACTCGCTGCAACAACACCGAAAGGCGCGGTAAAAAGAGTTCGGACGCGGCTAATTTGAGGGCCGCAGGATGGTTGCTCCCTTAGTTGAGGATGATTTCGGCGCTGGAGTCTTTTCTGTGCACGCTGATTGCGAGCTTGTCACCACTCATTCTTTGTACACTGACGTGAAGGAAAGGGAGGATGTCCCCTGCTGCTTCGTCGTGAGTGAATGGCATGGCGGGGAAGACCCCGTTATGACTCTGGTGCAGTCGTTCAACTTCGCAGTTTTTATGACTACGAAGATATCATCTACGCAGCGGAGCCACATTTTTGGTCTGAGTGTCTAAATAATAACTTCTTCTAGCCTCTGTATGACTAGTTCAGCGAGTAGGCCAGATGTCCGTGAAAATATTGGGGAGCCCTTGACCTGTAGGTAATAATTTTGAATTTCATCATATCATTTTATGTTTAAAGAAAAAACGTTCCTCCGTTAAATTAATTTACACTTTTCGTTTGTTTTGGATTATGTTCACTTTCAGATCGGCCTCGAAATGTTACTGAGTTCTTATAATTTTCAGTTTTGTTACCCGATCGAACAGAAAGACACTTTCTGAATAATCTGTATGTTAAGAACTTTAAAATAAGATTTTTCTTGAAGGAATTCACCGAAATAGTGAGTGTTCTGGCGCTCTTTTTCGCGCAGATGGTCGTTTAGGTCGCATGTGAAAACTCATTCAAACATCAAACTTCATTTTTGAGTAATGATTGTTTTCATTGTGGACAGAATATAAATGTGTCTCTGGAAGTAGAGTCCGTCAAACTCCCTGTTTCCACGCCGCCCGTGTTGAGAACGGTGGAGTTGGGGTGGGAGGGGGATGGAGGATAGAGGTTAAGGTTTGATTGTGAGCTCTATTTGCTTGTTAAACACGCGGAGCGCGTGTGATTAGTCTGAGGTCGTCGGGACGGTGTGCGGTCACCACCTGGATTCGGCTAGTGAAGACAGACGGCATGCGTCAAAGTCTTATGACAACAGAGCGTTGAGTTCGCTAATCGAATGGTCACTGCTTCGGTTGTGGCTAACACCCGTTTGCGCAGGCCTTTACAATAGTCTGCTGGCACCCGGTAGATAACGTTAAAGACTTCTTTGGACTCGACGTGCTTGTTCGTATCGATTAGATGTGCAAGAATCGAACTTGAAAAAGGTCGATTTTTAGATGCCATTCAGTCCTCCAATCTCTTGTTTAAGTGCTCCTGAATATGACCCGCGTTTATTGCCTAAATGCAAATTCGTTTAAATTTATCCAATTTTCTAAGGCTAACTAAGCATGACGAATGCTTATATTTGGTCCTCTATCTTCCTTAAAGTCCGAGGCATTTTCAGCCCGCGATATGCTTATTGACATATTTGTTAGAACTGTCATCTCCAAAGAGCTATAACCTTAGTGCAACATTTATAAAAGCGATATTTTGCTGGTCAAATTAGCTTTGGACTGTAGGTCCCACCCTCTTAAGGTGTCTTATCTTTACACTGTTTATATTCAAAGGCAGCCTGCACGGAAATATAGGCCTCTGATCATGCAGAAGCCACGCGTGATTTGGCTTTTTTAGTTCAGCGATTGGCGTAATTATTAGTTTTCTGAGGTTTGTCTAAATGCACATGATATAATACGACCGTCAAAACATGGCTTCTCGTTCACTAGCTCAGCACCTAAAATGCGGTCCACAAGGTTCATCGCAAAACAGCTGTCCAGAAGATGAAGATGCGATCACTGGGACAAGAAGTTTATTGGCCTGACGTTTCGGGTTCTCACTCGAGCCCATCATCAGAGACATTCGCAGATAGAGGTAAAGGTGGCACCAGGAATGCAGTATTTATAGCACGTGGCT
>CACRXP010001026.1:141027-166262 GCA_902702965.1 Spirometra erinaceieuropaei
GTGCCTCGCCACCTGTCATTCTCTGTCGCTGCAGATCGGGTATTTATCAATCAGGAATGGGCGCACACCGATCTATTGGCTTCACAAAGCAAACAAGCTCCGTATGTGTGGCAAAGGTCACGAACAGGCAACCAATTACCAGGCCGAAGTCGGCCAAGTCATAATAGCAGCAAGGAGGGACGTGAGAGAATGCGGGTAGATTGATACAGCACTGTTTCGGGCTTATTCTGCCTTCATTCAGCCAATCATAACCCTGACCATCAGCAGCTGAGACCAGAAACACAAACATGCGCCCAGACGCACCTGACGCAGTCATTCCACCACTGAGGCCTACCAGATGGGTCATAAGCACTTCATCGAACCGAAGTTCATCAGTGCCTCGCCACCTGTCATTCTCTGTCGCTGCAGATCGGGTATTTATCAATCTGGAATGGGCGCACACCGATCTATTGGCTTCACAAAGCAAACAAGCTCCGTATGTGTGGCAAAGGTCACGAACAGGCAACCAATTACCAGGCCGAAGTCGGCCAAGTCATAATAGCAGCGAGGAGGGACGACAGAGAATGCGGGTAGATTGATACAGCACTGTTTCGGGCTTATTCTGCCTTCATTCAGCCTCCTCGCTGCTATTATGACTTGGCCGACTTCGGCCTGGTAATTGGTTGCCTGTTCGTGACCTTTGCCACACATACGGAGCTTGTTTGCTTTGTGAAGCCAATAGATCGGCGTGCGCCCATTCCTGATTGATATATATATATATCATATATATAATTATCCTGATAAGAGTTTTTTGAAACTGATAGATGCTCATTCCTCAGATATGAAATTTTAAGAAAACGGGAATTTCTACGAAAGGAGTATGTGGAACCGAAGTTAAAAGCGCATTTTCTGCAAAATACATTCTAATTTAAAAGAGTATCCGAAATTAGTGTAAGAGCCAATACTGCTGAAACATCCGTTTTCTACCGAATGTGATTTTTGAAGGCGGCCCAGTAGAAGTGAATTGAAAGGTCGGCATCCTGTCGTGACTGAATTATAATGGTTATAATATAATAACAGGTGGAGCGATGTTATGCTGGGTTATAATTGTGTATTGACGACAAAATAATGCAACGAGAACAGAACTAAAACAGCACTAAATTTTCACGATAAGTTAAAAAACTCGACCTTGAGATTAACCTACCCTTCTAAGATTATATTTACTTTTGTACAGATTTTATTGACCAAATCAGACTAAATTTCAGTCATCTGGCTGCTGCTCATGTGGGACTTGACTATTACCGTCTATGTTAAGGGAAAGGAATTGTAAGAAAGGGCGCATCATTAAAGCCTCAACTGCTGCATGTTAAATTGACAAGAGTCAGATTGCTGGTAAGGAAACCCAAGGTAGCACCTTCCCTAGTATACGCATTACCTTGAATAGAAGCCTCTGCACTCGCTTACGAGCAAAAATGAACCGCAAAATAATGACGTCTACGAAATTAAAACATTCACAGTACATATGAGCGCAAATACGTGTCAGCAAATCTTTTTGCGGGGTTATTTTTCGCATACACAGACTGCACAATTAGTTTAACTTTGAGTTGCTAAATTTAATTTTAATTAGAACTCTTTAAAAACGCACATATAATCCAGACCTGGAAGGCCGGAGATGAGACAAATTTCATAACACAGTGCTTTTTCATTTGATTTTTAGGAAAATTGAGTATACATATTAATGACTGTATAGTAACAGGTCTACAGTTGACCAGAATGTACCTTCTGACTCTGCCGGCAAACCAGGAAGGAGTAGGCGAATAAAAAGGAAGACTGTCAGAGGAATGAATGCGGCGAATGCGTGAGTCCTGGCCTTTTGACAGTTACACAGTGACATGGCAATGTGGGCTGTAAAAATACCGTAATATTTGCGCAAACATTTTCTAAATCTGATGGAATCCAATGAGAAACCGAAACGTTTAGAGAAAAAAAGTCATATTTCATCCATTGCGCCTCATTCTTATTGTTTTCTGGAAACTACCTCAATGATTCTACCAGCAGTTGGCAGCTATTATCCCTCTTTACATTCACGAAGCTCGAGGAATAAAAGAAAATTTCGGAGTTGTCTTTTATTAAAAATATCGAGGATTGTTGAGCAATATATTAAGTAGGAAAGTATGAGTTCTTTTATATGCACTAGGTCACTTCGCATTAGGCAAGATATGCTTTGGGAACCGATGGCTTCCCGAAGCAATAGTTTAGTTGAAAAAATAACGATGCTCCCAGTAGGATTCTAAATAAAGTAAGATACATTTTCGGACCCCAATCAGTTTAAGATACCCACACTTATTCAACTGACATTCACTGCATATTTTAAATAGTAGGTGCGCGAAAGTTTGATATAAACACGAAGGATCTCTTTTAATGTTTAAAAAAACAAGCAATCGTCAAATGATGCAGTTAATTGTCCTCTGCTCGTAAAACGCTTGTTGCAACCACATTGTAATCATTGACTCCACGAAGTTTTTCCAGGCAAGAGATGTTGCAGCACTGACACGTGCATATGTCAGAAGGTTTGGGAAGTTGAGCTGGGAAATACGAACTGTCGTTAGACCATTAGCGATCAAATGAATGTCAACAGAGGCGTACGCGGTTGATCTGTTGAGCGAAATTCGAACAATATCCAGAATCCATGAACTGACTGCCGACCAGCCGCTTTCAACAGCCTATTTTAGGAAGAAGAAAGGACACACATTATTCCTAAAAAAATAAACAGTTTAATGGGATTTGGAAGCATGACAACTATTAAAAGTTATGTACCCTTTTATAAACTGCTATGAAGCTTCTGGGGACATGTATGGGGCAGCTCAGTCGGGTTAACCGAGCCTCATGAAAATGGCGTTCAAGCTTGCATTCTGCAGCATGAATTCTGCCACAAATGTGCATTTGTATGTCGATGTAGACTGAAGGTTTGAACTGGAATTCTCGACGAAGAGGCCAAAACTGGGTTACCACATCATCGATGTAGTCTAACAGGTAGAATTGACCGCCAATACGTGGACATCTGGTGGGTTCTAAAAGATGATAACATTGGGGATGCAGAGGGACAGAGAGATGCGAGTAGGTAATGCTGAAGGCGTTTTAGTAGGCGTTTTGATTAATTCTTCAGAACTGGCAACTCACGACTTCCTCGAAAACAGGCGTAAGCCGTAGTAATGAAGAGAAACATGCCGATTACGCGTGCAAGCATTAAGGGTTGCCGATAGTGTTTCAGTATTTGTGACCTTTCTTTTATTCACCGCAAGACGACGCCACAGTCACTCGCGCGACCAGCCGTCAGCTGCAGATTTTTTAATGAATTTGCTGATTGGCTATACGGCGACACCTGTTAGGTTCCGAGAGTCAAATATACAACATCGATTTTCAATGGACAAAAACATCTCTTGCCGCCGGAAGATCGCATTAATCATTTGATTTCAGCCCTACCTCGCATGTTAAATAGTTACCAAATTAAGTTTGTTCAAACCTCAATCGGGGGAAACAAGAAGTTTTCGGTGGGATACTGTCGGTTAAGAATGAACAATCACGGGAATGTTTCGCACTATGTCGACTTTTGATTTGCGACACGTACAGCAAATATTTGCAATTTAATTACGCATAAATTTTCCAGTACTTTTTATTATGCGCCGTTTAATGCTGATAGAGGTGAAATATGGCGGGCATGTTAACTCGGCGAAATTAATGTTCTACTGACTGGTCCTCACGGGTGTGTCAACATTCATTTTCTCACGTAGAATCCACCAATAAAGCCAATCGATCGGGTTTGGTCCGGCAGCCTCACTGGCTCTAAGAATCTCACAGGCGCCTGTCGTGCGGGAATGGTCGTAATAGGGGATTTTACGGGTGGAGGCTTAGGGTAGGTCAATGGAAAGTCGGAAAATATAGGAATGCAAAGGGAGTCATATTCGAACAAGCAAATGTATTTTACAAAAGGTGAAATTTGAATGCGTGATATAAAGTCGAAACGTATATGTAGAACAGTTTCCGAAACCCGCTGGTTCATACGGTACAGGAAGAAAGTTTAACAGGAAACTTGACAGCAAATAGGAAGTGGGAACACATTGCCAAAGTCGCTCCGCAAAATGGTCAAAGAAAATTATGGGCAATCGAGGCAAGGAAGCAGGTCAACTCGAGAGATTGCCACGGGTAGCAGTAACGCGACTGAAGAAGCAGTCTATGAAGTCGTGAAGTCAGCTGTTGAACGGGTTGGAGAATGCTCATTGATTGTACAGTCCGAAGGGTTTTATAAGCGACTGCATGCAATTCAGATGAATTAATATTTTAATTATTTAATTTGCAGACCGCAAACGAGCAAACCCACAGAATGAGGGAGAGATGCAGTTTCACAAATCCTCGGAGTTTAATTAAGTGCGAAAGGTGATAAAATCGTCTCACCATGCGCAGTATATACAAGAAGAAGGACTGCTCACATCGAGGTAATATGCCAATGCCGCAAAGCAATGGTACTGCAGATATTACGTCAGCATAAAAATAAATACTCAAGTGGGAGTAGTTTTAAATGCGGTCGATTGAAAGCAAATATAAGTAGTCCGTGAGGATGAGCATATTTTACTGGTTATTGAATGAGCGCAATAGAAAAATTCAGCACCACCTGAACCGGACGCACCGCAAGAAAGTTTGGAAGGAATTCATCTGAATGATTGGGGTTGCAGTGAATGAACTGTTTACCGCCATACCTCCTATTTTCAGAGTGTATAGAGATACCAATTATGATAGTGGGCGCTCACCGATCAGGTTACGGAACATGCTCGTTCCGTTGTGCCTTGGGGCTCATACTTAAACCCTCGCAGGCAGTCGCACAGCGACTAGTGATATATGTTGGATATGTATGATATATGTTGGCTCAATGGAAGAGCGTTCAACTCCATGACCAAAGACCCCGGGTTCGAATCTCAAGTGATCCACACTTGGGGTTGGGTATTACTGGCTGATGACGGCTAATAAGCCAGAAGTGGCCATTCCGGTCTCCCTTGTCTTTGTCGGTATTACCTTTCCAGAGATACCAATGTAGGCCGTGGCGGTGCATGCCAAAATTAGGATGACATTAACCAAGTTAATGAAGACATACCTGGCTTTTCTCAGAGGGACTGGAGTTATTGGGTGCACAACTTTTGTAAGCATAAACAGCACCACAACGGCATTCGACGGGGTGTGTACTTGGAAGCATTCCTAATCTACATGAGTCAAATTAGGGGGAACGTTCCTAAGGCGCATTGTAGAATCTTGTCCAGTTAATGATGGTCAACAAGCAGTAGCGCGAAAGTATCAGCAACCGGACCGGTAGGTTGATCAATAACGTTGATAATGAGAACGTATTTGAATATACAACAGAACGGCAACACACGGAAACAGATATCCTGCGGTTTTCGCAAGCCCGAACCATGTGCATCACGATTTGAGGTTGTAATGTAGATGTGATTCATTAGTGACAGTTCGACCATCGGTTTCGATGATGTCCACCGTGTGCCCCACAGCTGCAGCAACGGTGGGAGCAGGGACGGTGACTTACGCAGGGGTTTATAGTGCCGGTAGACTTGCGTAGCATCTACCTACACTCTTTCCTCCTCCCCCGCCTGGACCCGGTGTCGAGACAGAGTCAAGAAGACCGGAGACGAGGGAGGCCGCAGGTGGATGGCTCGGACGGATCCTCACCTTGGCGTTCCACCACACCCCCTGGCCCACACAGCAATAACCAGGATTTCAACCAACACAACAGAGATTTGGAGGCTGGCACGGCCGAAGCCGCACCTGGGCGTGCCGCCAACGCCTGGCTCGGATCCCACACTGTGGTGGGAGTGCCATAAAGGCCACATTAAAAAGGAGCCATTGCAGCCTGACTCTCAGACCTCCTCCGGTCAAGGAGGAGGTCCAAGTTACCCCGTCAGTTGGCAACCTTCCAAGCCACGGCTTTTAGCGCACCGTGATAGCTTCAGGCGCGTCAGATTGATTATAGTGAGGAGAAGGTGCGCTGAGTCGTCGACCTCACTCTCCCTTCCCATCCCCACACCCCAGCCGCTGTCCGAGCCGGTCAGAAGACTTGAGTGGGGAATGGGCGCGGTGGCTGACATGGTCGACTGACCATGACTGCGCGCGCCACGGCACGACCTGGCCCCCCATACACACACAAACACCAGGATTTTACACAACGGGGGTTGAACGGCGTGTCTCTCACTTGCGTGAGAGGGCCGTGAAAGGTGCTGTTTCAGCTCGTCCCCAGCCCACCAGTCCGCCACTCCACACAACACACACACACAACGCGACGAACTGCGTGAACCGAGAGCGGGCGTCAATCAGCAACCTTCCTATCCACGACGCTTGACGTGTCGCGATAGTCTCGGACTCAAGTCACCCGTGCAGCCGAAGCCGCATGGGGACCGAGTCGGGATGCGGACTTCCCACTTGCGTGGGAGGTGGCAGTTGGGAACATGAGGTGTGTGAGTGTTGATTTCTGGTGGGGTGATGGTGGTGGTGGAGGAGGTAGCTAGTGAGTGAATGTGTGGTGTGGCCGCAGGTCGTCGTGGATGCGCATGTGACCGAATAGGCTCATGCGATGCCTGAAAGTGCGAGGACAGTGTGGGCAGTGGAGACGAGCTTGATGGGTATAGGTGGGTGCTCCAGGCACTGGTTCGCCAGTCTCTGTGCGATGGATTCGCAAGTGACCGACCAGGCCGATGCGTGAGGTGAATGTGCGTGGACAGTGTGGGCATGAGAAGTCGGCGGTGTCAGTGTCAGCTACAGAGGAGGCGGTGGTGGTGGTGGTGTCGCGGACGGATGGAACGAGAGTGGGGGTGTGCACGGTGGATGTGTTGGATGTAGTGGGTGTAAAGTACTGTTGAATACAACAACCGTATTCTTCTAAAGGCAACGCACACGAAGCGCCGTGGTGGAGCACGTCCAGTGACCTAAACTGGCCATACGCACTCAGTGGGGTGAGGGCAGATAGGATTAGAGCCGATGGTACATGTGACCTAAACACTCGATGGATTAGGAAGGAAAGTGTCTGCATGGTTAACTGGAAGCCAGGTCAGTGTGCACTCCGTCTTGCAGTATCATCGACGTTACTCTAACGTAATCTCATGTAATCAAAAATGATTCAGTAGGTTAACCGTTTGAAATTCGTCAGATGCAACAACAGAACCTACGGCGCAGAGATCAAACAAATACAGAACGAAGGACGAGATAAGATCGCTGGGACAAGAGCTTTATTTGCCAGACGTTTCGGATTTCTGCTCGAACCCATCATCAGAGAAAAAAGCAGATACTCATAGTTCATGCACAAGGGGCTGAAACATTTATAAGGTGCAGCCACCATGTTACCGAGTAGCATTTAATATTGACGGCTCCCACCTTCATCGGGGATCGTTGAACTTGGTGTGATGATTGATGACTGAAATTCGCGTCGTTAATAGCAGTTTCCTGGGACTCGTCTCTTCGCCTCTAGTAGCAATGAAATACAGAGTTTTGCCTTGGGCACAAACAACTAGGGGAGGATTGGGAATCATTAAACTGGGATTTTTCACGCAGTCTTTCTGTAATGTCTTCAGAAGTGTTTTGCTCAACTCCAATTTATTATTAACAGTGCAAGTTCTGACAGTACAAACGTTTACCGTTCGAGCGAGTGTTTTGGCAACTTTCTGTTACTACACGACTTAACTTTAAGGAGTAAGGCCTATTAACTTGACACTAAATTTTCCCTAAGCGGTTTCCGGTGTATAAATCGCTCTTTGAATTTCAAGTGTTTGACCTCCTCACAAAGTAAGGCGTCAACTTGGAGTAGATCGTTTGGGACAAACGGTTTATGCTTGGCGAAAAGCGTGTCTCTGCTTTGGCTACGACTATCTAGGAATAAGATAAAACTTGTTAAATGCACATATAGGCCACCGGTCGCCGCATAAATGTCGATAAAGGATACGGACTATACAAGAAGCTTGAGTTATTGAGATAGTTAACGTTAAACATCAAAGTCTTTGTACAGAACGAAAGTCTGATGAAAAGTCGTAAATTATCAACACAGGAGTGATAGAAAGACGAATCGCTAACACGTAAGATAACATGCAACTCAAAAATAAGGTCTTTAACATAATGTTATTTTTTGTACAAGACAGTTCTCTTTCTTTGTGTGTTTTTTACTTTATAAAGTGCATGTTTGGGATTGTTACTGACGAAAAATATCTTCAGAAAGTTGTTTTGAACTCAACAATGAAATGCTTATCGAGTTTTTTATGACAAGAGAACTTGTGACCTTTATTCCAATTACAAATTCCGCTTAGACATGTGCCAACTGCCGAACTGTCGATTGCCTTTGCTCTTGCTAAATGTTTTTGAATAAACAAGCTTGTGTAATTTCAGAAACCAAGTTCAGGATTTCTTGGAATGACAGGAAACCCATTGTCCTTTGAATTAGAAGAGCCTAAACAACAGTGAGTGACCCAACTCATGAAATATTTGCCAAAATTCTAAACTACGTTTTTGATTTAAAAGGATTACTTAGTCGGGGTTGAGTGATTGATTATCTAGCGGTATAATTCAGTAATAGTTCGAACTTGTCAGGATGAATGCTTTTGAATGCACCTCTTTTGATCCCCTACATGGCAGCATGTATTGTTCGAAGTGATTTTCGATGATCATATAAATTTAAATATATTATATAAAAAGCATACAAAATCTATGGTTTCTTCTATTCATTCGGTAGCTACTAATGTCCACTTTACATTTTATAGTTGAAGACATGGTATATTTAGGTTTAAAACAGTTTTTGAAAATTCAATGTTTAAGATCGTGCGATGTACATTCATGCAGCATAGTACCTATCTGTTTACCAATGTCTCTCATGAAATCTTTAGCATAGTCCGCACTCATCGTAAAATTAAATAATCTCTAAATGGTATCTGATTAGAGGCATAGAGGAATAAATGATTTTCCTTACGCAGAAAGCATAAACCTTGGGCAATTAAATCGCTGAACGCTAATGCAACGACTGATCTGGCCTAAAATTATTTGGGAAATGTAAAACGTTTTTAATACTTGAATATATCCTGTCTTCAAGTATAAAATATCAAGTCGATGCGATTTACTATCAAACGTCAGAAGAAAGCCTATTTTGGCGCATGTTCTCTATGAAATATATTTGAATTTACATGACCATCGAAAATTAATGCCAAAAATGCATGCTACGTAAATAGTCATTTTTACTGAGCGTGGATCCTGTAGGAGATCAAAACAAATTGCATTCAAAAGACGACATCGTGGAAAACTCGAAAAATTACTGGATTATGCCGCAAGATAATCAATGCTCTAAAATCGACTAAGTAATCTATCCAAATCGAAAACGCATTTCAGAAACGACCCAGGTCATATTTTCTGGAGGAAATAATCCTCCGAATTTTTAGGGGTCAAATCACCTAAACACAGACTTATCTAATGGTTTATCAAAGAGACGTAGTTAATTCGATAACAGTTAGGTTATGGGCTTCTCCCCCGTAGGAAACCGGAATCTGAGCGAATATCTGCCTAACGCAAGTGTCCTTGTGCTAGATTCCAGGACGTGTGCTTACCCACTTGTTCTAAACCCAAAACTAATCATAACGAAAACATTAACCATAAGCATTACGTTATTTGGGACGCAACACTGAACAATAACCTTACCCTAACCTTAGCCCTAATTGCTCTGAATTTCAGCATAAAGCCCCTTACATCATGTTGACTCCTATTTCCGTTTTCAGCCTGGTGGGCGGTATATGAACTATACTCTCATAAACGCGACATGTCATTTGACGTAGGGGCTAAATTGCAGTTTCTGTTCTATTAACTAAGTCGAATAACAAATTATTTCCTGCGAATGCATGCAATTGTGCATTGCTTGATGTGAACGGTGCAGGTAAGTGTTCTAGCTGTTGTCGCGAGGTCCGAGGTTGTATTGAATTGTTCTGTTGTAGGTTATACGTCCATGCAAATCACCAGATATTTTCTGTGTTAACAGCTTAGCGCTTGTGGTTCGTGCTGAGCGCTCCCAGTTCATGTCTTTCCTGAACTCGGTTTTTTGTCTTGGCAGTGCGCTGCTTCGTGACATAACCGAGAGCACTGGTAACATCACCATGTATAATATGGACACACACTGCCATTCCCCACAATATCAGTGCGTAGTTTGGAAGGGACACATTATGCGACTGAACATTACATCTTGCTTATTACTGCTGTCTGATTCTTACGATTGCCTTTTTTTTAAAATGACCTAAATTTTTGGTTAAATATCACATTGAACTTTTTGTCGGTTGGTTCATATATACGCTTATTTAGTATAATTTGACCTTCGTTTACCACCTTGCAGGCCGCCAAGTGTTCCGTTGTTCAGCATCATTACTTGTTGCTATTAAGTCGACGATCGGACTTTTCTGGCTTTTGCTAACGTCATTCCTCTATGGATTCCTACTGGCTATTTCTTTGCCTTGATCTCTGATCTTGGCGTCTTATTGTAAGGACACTATATTTAGTTTTCTAAAGTTTTGGTGTTAACTTTCACTGGTATTTTCGTTTTTTGGCCTGTCGAGTTCCGATTTTTCCGCATTTATGCAAACAAAGCTGCAAAGTTGGTCCGCCGAGCACCGAGACGCTGATGCATTAGGTCTCCTGTAAATAATATTTTGGACACCTGAACTAGCTCTTGTTTTGCTTTCATGGGTGGATGAGGGAAAACGAACGCGATTTCCGGTAAAAACCTCTCTATTCTGCCACCTTGAATAACTCAATGCACAGATGCGCTGAAATGCACCTTATTTAATAAACTGTTCGCAGTTAGAGACCATTCCGACTTATAGCGTACTGGTCGTTAATTGACCGTTTCTTGCAAGAAGGTCCCTTCGTGGAAAACTCGAATGTTTGACTGGCCACTGATGAGGTCGCACGTATAAGCAAAGGCAATACGTGTGCTCGAAGGTACGGTACATGCAGATTGTCTGCCGGTTTACACGAACTCATTTCGCAAATGGTTTTGTTTGCTTGCACGTGCGTGGTCACGTCTATCTTCCCCTTAATTCATAATTTTATTAGGTTAACCGTCCCTGTAACACCTTCCATTTCAGAAATTCGATTTTCGCGCAATTTTCCTCGTGTCCAAAATAAGTTCCTTATGCGGTTGTTTTGTTCAGTGGGTTTTACGTAAGGCAGGCGATGTTGACTGACTTTATACCCTGGGATTCGAGACTTAAAAGATACAGCATAACAGACCAAGTGTTACTTGGCTGGGCTGATTTACATGCCTTTTGATTTTTGCAGTTATTTTTTCCATCTCGCAAAAGGGTATCTGGACTTTCTCTACCCAGAATTGCTCTGTGGATTTGCCATTACGGGTACTGATGCGATAATTGGACGATTCGGATCTCTGGTTTCAGAAACTGAAATTGCCTATTGGATTGCCCAACCCAAAACTCTTCGGCCAGTGTTTGTCATTAAGACCTACCTTTCGGGGTTGTTATTAGGCATAAAGCAAGGTGTTGAGTAGAGCATTTTAGAGTCTGAAGTCTCTATGCTTTTATTTCTCTCCTAAAAATATCAGCATGACATTTTACCCAGACTTTAGCCTTAGGCCTAAATGGTGAGGTCGTCATATGTTTAATTATATGGAGTATACGCTTGTCCGCATTTTGTGCTCCGAAGGTCCGTTTGCGCATTCCTCTGAGAAAAGGCCGTCTGCTTTACATAAACACACCTATTTTTTCGCCCTAATGGTCAGCCCTGTCAGCTGAGCTCCAGAAGACTAGACTGAATAATAATATTAGGCCGATTGCAAAGGTATAATTCTTAAATCTAAGGCCAGTCACCCTTTTTCAAGGACACTTTGTTCTCGGCAATCAGTATTAATAAATGCACCCCAACTTTCTAACTAAACCTAAATTTCTTGTGACGTTTGCGTCCATAAAGGCAAACGATCTACCCAGACGTCCAAACTGTCCTGCTTACTCCACAGTTGTGAGGCTGGAATATTTTAATTCCTAAAATTTTGGACAAATGTCCCGCGATAAGTAATTACAACAACAGACACTTTGTAAACTGCGGTCAAAGTGCTGAACAAGGCGATCAAGAAATCATGGAATCCCAAAAGCTGTAGTTAATAAAATCTGGTCCCTTGTATATTTGGGAGATCTGGTAAGTAGCCTAAAGTATGGTGGGGTTTTTGACACAAAATCTTCGAATCCCAAGAAACGATAGAGATGAAAGAGACGCAAAAGTCCTAAAGAGTAATCTTTCGCCTGAGAGTAATGTAAAATTGTTTTTGCCTTGTCAGAGACGCCCGCAGAAATGATGTTAAAAGATAATATCGAGGCAAATTTGAAGAAGAATCTTAGCAATTGCATATGGACGGGAAGTATGCAATGGAGAATATAATGTTTGTATGTTCATTTCAACGGTTACTGGTAAGACTGTTTGACAATTTCCGTGTCTGGACGCAGAAACCGGTCATGGGTCAGAACGCTGGAATATTTCACGTATATTCCCGGCATTCATCTACATGGGCTTTAAGAAATAAGTAAATTAACCCATTACTTGATTCAAAAGGAAAAGTTTAAATAAATGTTTACTCTAAATTTTGCCTACACTATGAATCTTGGAATGTCATGAAGTATATTTTCGAAAGTTGAGGGCCTACGTTGTAGTCTGCAGTCAATCCAAAGTCTTCTGCGGTGTTTTCATAGGTGAAACACATAACATGGGAAGACGATCTCTGCTCTGGCACACCACAGGCAAGCCAAGAAGAGAGAAGTTTTGGAACGGAAACTGACTAAGCTAAAACCACCAGGCACAGAAAGCTCAAACTTGGTCCACAACCTCTCGTCTAAGCAGCTAACAGAGCAGCAACTACGAGTGTTGCAGCATGAAACGTGTTTCGACACTGCAGATGCCGATCCTGTCGACTGCATTGCAGCCCTGGAAGCTATGCTTGTGAGAAGTGAAACATCCGAGGACATGAAACACTCCGTCCGACAGCGTGTTACCTCCTTGCTGATGACGCGCAGACCAACCAAATGTGTTTCGCAGAGTGAGTCAAAGGCTATGAGGGAACTGAGGAGGGACGACAGCATTATCATTCTACCTGCTGAAAAGTGACGATCAACCGTCGTGATGGATAGAGAAGACTATAATGAAAAAGCTAAAGCCCTTCTTGATGACAGAGAATTTTACAGACCAGCACAGAAGTCACAAGCCAAAGCAGTGACAGATCGGCTGAGTAAACTGCTCAGAGAATACCGACATAAAAATATGATCACGGAGAATGAATGGCACCAAATGAGGGCAACTGACACCGCTCTAGCCCGATTCTATGGTCTGCCAAAAATCCATAAAGCAAATGTTCCACTTCGGCCAATCGTTGCCCTAAAAGGCAGCCCCACCTACAATTTGGCAAAGTGGATGTAGAAGCGAACAGGCGAGTTCCAGGTAGCAGTTCAGAAGATGAAGATGCGATCACCGGAACTAGAAATTTATTTGCATGACGTTTCGGATCCTTACTCGAATCCATCATCAGAGATATTAGCAGATAAAGGTGATTGTGGCACCAGGAGTGCAGTATTTATAGCACGTGGCTGCAGTGGGACCGCATGCGTACTGCAATTAACAGGTCTCGTAATCACCGCTGGGGCCGTAATTCATGCGGTGGTGGCTTGTCGGTCCGAGTCCGAGTCGTTAATTGCCGCGATTTCGTCATCCGTGCTGGATGCTGGTGTGACGATTGCTCGGCAAACTGGCTCACTGTCACCGTGATGATTGCTCGCCCGCACCCTCCCGACGTGACCGATTCTCCTGCCCAGGGAAAATCGCAGTACGCTATAGGGTACCGGGAGGTCATTGCGCTTGTTGATGGATTGCGGGCCTGAGAACCATGACTCGAGCAGCTCGCGGCTCACGCGGTTGTCACCCCTTGCGAGGATTTCGGCCTCTTGAAATTTGAAAATATGGCCGGGTCCCGTCGAGTGTGCCGCCACCTGAGAGTTAGCGTCTCCCCGGTTCACTGCTGCTGCGTGCTCGGCAATTCGCGTACGGAGTAATCTCCCAGTTTCTCCGACATAATTGCTTTGTCCGCAACTACACCAGATCCGGTAAATGACTCCAGACGTGTCCTGCCGTGGCAGCGGGTCTTTTGGCCTCATGACTTGGCGCCTAATGGTTGCTTCCGGCCTGTTTGCAACCCCAACTCCAAGTGGAGTGAGAAGACGACTGACGGCTTCCGAGACGTTCTTCACGTACGGAAGAGTCCGCCAAAATTTGGGTCCGGTTGGATTTGGTCTCTGGTGTCCTTTTCGTATGCACTGGTTGACAAAGTTGCGCGGGTAAAAAAACCGAAGTTCCTCCAAGGCAATTCGCCTACCTCAGTTCGATCAGCCTCTCAATTCCTCATAGACCTCCGAGGTCGGAGAATTCAATCGGACGAAATCATGGTCTCCTTCGATGTGACGTCGTTATTCACATCTATCCCACCAAACGTGGCCCGCGAAGTTTTGCGCAAGAGACTTGAAGAGGCGTACGATGAGACTCAGAATGCCCTCAAAATTTAACACCTCATGAGGCTGTTTGAATTCTGCCAACAAACTTTCTTCACTTTTGCGGGAGAGACCTATGAACAAATCAAGGGAACCCCAATGGGCTCACCGGTCTCCGGTTTGGTGGAAGAACTGGTCCTACAGGAGTTGGAAAAGATTGCCTTCCTCCAACATGAACCGGTGTTTTGGCGACGTTACGTTGACGACACGTTCGTCATCGTAATGAAGGACATGCTGCAACATTTTCACAGCCTGCTCAACGCAGCCATACATCAAGGGTGTTTCAGAAGCGACCGAGCGCATTGCTGCGGAGCTAGGGGTTGGAATCGCACACCGCCCCAAAGCCACCATGCGCAACAGGGTCATGAAAATCAAAGACCGGTTAAAACCTGAAGAGTAATCTGGAGTAGTGTATTGCATTCAGTGTCAAAATTGTCCTTGTAATTACACAGGACAGACTGGAGGCATGCTGGGATCGCGCATACATGAACATAAGCTGGCTGTGCGGCGAGGCGACGCATTATCACAAGTGGCCGCCCACACAGGAAACAAAACAGTCCGAGAATTGATTGAAGCCTGGGCCTCGGATGAGAACTCGGTCAATCGATTTATCGATCTGTCGCCGGCGTACAGAGCCCTTCGTAGTCACCTCCAGTCGTGCGACGTCGGTCGATGATTGGGTCTACGTGCCTTATAACTGCCGCTTGTCCTGTTTCTGCCACTACCTCTGACGATGGACTCCTGTACGAGTCTGAGAGCTCAGGATAATAAACGAATTGTTCCGGTGCTCGACTCTTCTTCTTCTTCTTCTTCTTCTTCTTCTTCAAACACATAACTACACATGGGATTGGGCGTCGTGGTAATATATGTTAGTACTGACCTAAAGACTAAGGTAGCCGTCCAGCAGTGTCATACGAGATTTTATCTCTACGTATGCAGTTATAAAAATTCGATGAAGGTATCTCTGTATAGTACACCAGCAAAGAAATTATAACTCAGATGCCGTAGAGCATAGTAACGGTAAAGACATCTTAGCTGCCATACCGCACAACGGAACTAAGTACACATTCGGAAATTTCATTGACTAAGTCCATTATAAGACGCTAACAGTCCTCGTTTTCACACACGTGACACCCTAGATCATGGAGCTCAGACTTTAGTATCAAATATTTTGCAACTCTCCCAAACATAAGTACATGTTAATGAACATCCGAATAAAGATAATAGCTCGCAAGACATCTGAAACGCACGAGAATGCCTCGCTAAATGTAGGAGGCCGATCCATTTGGGATTCTCATTTTGTTCGGGCAATCACCGCATGACGGAACTGACGAAGGTCCCGCTGACGCGATAGTGAACATCACGAGTCAAACAGTGGATTCAGAGTGCATTCTTAGGCAGCAGCAGCTACGTCAGGAAATAATAAATACTATTCCAAACGCGGACAAAACAAAACACAGCAGATCAGAGCACACGATCGTTGAATAGGGATCAGTCACAAGCTCAAGTGCGGCGAGGTCGGAATGCGGACTAATGATGATGAACGCCGGAACTACGTGCTGCCTATATCTAGCGACGTCGACCTACTTTCTGCATACAACGCAATGACCTGGTCACGTACTATTCCGCGCAGTGAATTTGCCTGAAAGAGTGTGATGTTCGCCGTTATGCGTGTTTAATTGTTCTGTGATATCGTTTACTGGTTCCTGAGCATTTTAAGCCATAATGGGCTCGTTATCTACAGGGCTTGTCTTTTACAGAGAACTGTTACATCTCGCCAGAGCAGGCATTGCCCATCGACCACAGATAACAATTTCGCGCCATTTGATGCAACCGAAAGAGACACTGGCAACAACTAAAACGTAAGCAGTTGTCTACCAAATATGTTGTAACGATGGAGGCTGCAACTACGTTACGGAAACAGGACAAAATCGCAGACTCGCATACATGAGCACAAGAATGGCCACTCGGAGACTAGATGCAAGATCCGGTAGAGTTAATCCTACAATTGAGTGGAAAGTGGAAGTTTCGATAACTTCGGATAGTAACTGTATTGAGATAAAAATTGCTTAAATTCAGCAGGTTTAATAACATGAAAAACGATAGAGTCTGGCTTCCTGAAAGCAACGTTAAAAAGTAAAACTTTTGGTGTATAGAGTGCCTTCAGTGTTTATTTCAATTTTAATTGACAATTGTGATGCAAAGTATAGTGTTTGCTTAAGAGGCCATATTTGCCCAAATTGATGGTCTACAAAGATGGGAAGACGAAATTCTCAATCGAAGCGCGGACATTTGCCGAATTTTACAAGTAAACTGATCAAACATATGACACAAAATGCTCTCAACTATACGTGAAATGCCACAAGAGTTAAAATTAGCTTCCCATAAGACCTTAGATTTTTCGCAAGTACGAAAGATGCAACTTATGAAGTAAACTAAGACAGCAGAACACCGCAGGACAATAAGCCAGAACCACACTATTGTACAGAAACATAAGGCTTTAAAAAATAATTCTGCGCGTTCTAGACTTTATATAGCTTAAAAACAGCCATGGTTAACCAGTCACAGAAAACGTAAAAGTGCACACCATTGCAGGGCATGTGGCAAGTAATGAGACAGGGTTTTCAGTCTTACAGCGGCGACATTTTGGCCATATGGTAATTTAGGTGCTGGAAGGCATGCTTTACCATAAGAATATTAAGTAAGACTTATGTCTTTAGGGTTCAGCCTACTTCTATGTCATTGTTGAACAACACATCAAAGGATAGCATACGACAGAAAACTAAAAGATCAGCGAAATTTATGGAAAGGTTTGCATGCTATGAGCTTCGAAGTGTCCTCAGTGTTTGAGTGTTTGTCTTGAGTGTTTTAGTAATTGAGTGAACATTCGTACTGACATCTCTATAGCCTTGATTATGGTACTGTGCTGTACATCGCATTAGCGACTGCGTGCTTTATTTGACGCCTAGTCTGTATTTTTGCATGCGCTCAACATCACTAATCAGGTGACTGAGAAAATGAAATTACTTTGAAAACGGAGTTGTCCGTGTACATGAGATTATGCGGGATTCGGTGTTGTTAGCCTTCGATGCACGTCGACTGCGATGAGGCTCAGTCAGATAGTAGAAATCCAGCAAGCCAAATTTTGTGCACGATGGCCTTAGATAGCCACAGAGTCCAACGAAGGGGTGTTAAGCAAGTCTCCGTCTGTTCGGCAGTCGATATCGATCCGCGGCCGACCTTCATGCTAGGCGTCCCTCAGTAGAGAGGACAAGGTAAGATTGAATAGGCTGGAAGGAAGTATGCAACACTGTTTGACCCAACCGATAGCCCCGGAAGCGTCTTAATCCGTGAAAGTTTTAGTTAGGCTCGCCGTCATCCGTTGTGTTGCTGCTGCGACACATGTGCGAAATGTTCTGACATAGGATGATTCGTCAGAATGCTTAACGATTCACGAGCACATTGTCGGTGGTCGTAAAGTCGCAAATCCGCATAAAGAGGACACCCGTGCTTTTAGCCATGCACGCCATTATCTGTTGCCGGCTCCGTTAAAATTAATTACCTGCGCAAACGTATCTTACTTCACGAATAACTTCGTTAATTAATTTTCATTATACAAGGGGCAAATGTCGCTGAATGCAATACTCTGCAAGCAAAGAGTTTATCGACGGCCTGATCGTACGTAAAGGGTATTATTTTTATTTGAAGACTGCATTGCCCTGTTTGACTAATAACTAGGGGGCGGACGTGTTACATTTTAATGTGGGAACTGAAACTCGGACAACGGTCTTTACTGCCATGAACGTTTTGGCAAAATCATCTGAGATGGCCAACTGTGAGTTGTGTGTTCGCCTAGTCCTACAGTCAAACCACTCGCAGTATTGAGGCATCAGTGGTTATAACAGTATCACATAGAACAATGTAGTTAAATGGAGAGGATTTCGACAACTACCGAACAGTTTTATGGCAAAAAACTTTAGTGCACTCCAAAGAGTCCGATTATCTGCCCACCAATGATGGAGTATAGAAACCAGTCAGAGGGACCACGTTATTTTGCAGAATGTCAAAGGTTTCCGGTCAAGGTAAGCATGTGTCGCTCATCAACGCACGCATAAAGTTGGGGCCACTCTGAAAGCAGGACAAATTACAGTACAGAAGATAACAAGATAGCTAAGGAAATAAACTTGTGTTGTCTAAATGAAGAATAATTGCAAAGTATCCAAAGTGCAGGCGTACAGTTTATGTAAAAATATACCAATTCATCATAATAAACAACACGCTATACATGATCATAAAGCTGCCACTTAATCCGAATATGACCATTACACAAACAATGAGCTAAACTGTATTGTAGACAGTCTTTATTCCCCGGATCAAAAACTGTCGGCGTAGCCTAAGCGCTGTGTATATATAAATCAGATGTTAATTGAATATTCGTAAAGACCAATATACGCACAAGGACGCCAGTCTAAGTAATAAAGAATGTGCTTAAAATGCTAAAATCCAAACAAGTTTTAATATGCATGACAAGAGCAGAAAATATGATATAAATCAGATCAACATGAATAATGTGCAGTATATTTTTGAATCAGAATAATGTGGAAAATTCTTATCCTGTCTGTATTAAACGGTCTCGTTTTGCATGCTCAGAGGCGTATCCTTATCCAATCAATGCTACAATATAAACAAAGACCGCGTTTGCGTCGTTTTATTAGCTTAAATAGACGGTGATTCGCAAACAGGTGGAAATCGGCATGCGCCTCTAAAATTTGACCACTTCCAAGGCCGTTGGGCCATGAGGGCACTTTCATCGAATTCAATTTTATTCATATATTTCGGGATTTGCTGACTTGTATGTCAAAAGCGATGATTGTTGTTCCTTGCAATGCGCTGTTGCAAATCGGATGGACGTATACTGTGGTGGTTAATAATGGCCGAATATGATTTATAGAGTTCTGCCTGACATTTAACAGGTGGGTATACCGACACCTCTTAGACTCGCCGGCGGTAGATGAATTCGCGACATATATCGATTAAGAATTTCTCTGAAAAGAGCAGCATTGCCAAAATGGAAGTTCGTGCAGTAAGATCCCTTTTTAAATCGTTAAGTGTGTCGTCTGAAATTGGTCTTCGGTGCCATTTCAGAAAGATTTGCCCAGAAAACCTCATGATCAAGTGCCCCTAATAATCGGAATGTAACTATAAGTTTACTTCTATTTTGTTCATGATAGAGGGGTGGAGATTCCAGGCGGTTGGATTCTTTTCGTAGGCTCGTACAACTTCTAAACCCGCTCACACCAAACCCGTTCCGCATATTCCAAATGCGGCCGCACGAATGCCACTTATAACCTACCACAATTCAACTTTGCATACGTTCTGTACATCGTCAACTTAATTTGAGCGACTTCTCCCGCGAATTCTAAATACGCCGTTTCTGCTCTTCAGTTGGCGTAACCAAATAATCTGGGATCTTTTTTACCTATATGATTTAAAGAAATTTGCATTGCTGCACCAGTAATCGTCCATCCGTAGACAACTCACATTACTGTAAATTGGAAGGGCGAGAAGAATATAATTATTAGACACCTTCGAATCAGCTACCAGCCTGAATGAGGCGTTGAGCAAGTTGAACAATTCTTTTTACATACTGGCAACGTTAAATGCAAAAAGAACCTTCATTTTCTTGCACGTTTAAAAGAACCTCTGCATTCCATATGGGACTATTTATTCGTACCTGCAAAATCCCACGAACTTACACATACGAACGTACACAAGTAATTTCCATCTGTCATGCCGTTTCCCGTGTGCTCTGATCCCGTCTCGGTATACCGATTGACAAAATACAATAACAAAAGAGATATGTCCTCAACTTTCCCCTCAGTCTTGATTTGTAGATTGAGGTGTTCCAATTCAATCATTTTTAAAGGTAACTAATTACCTTCTAGTAATTTTAATCAGGGTCTTCTTGTGCGTTACGGCAAAGGTTAAAAGCGGTGAAAGACAGCCTGCGTATAATATGCAGTCGCGGACGGCGGTTTGAAGGCCAACGCAAAAGTGTCAACTATTCTAGACATATGAACTCCAAGCTCTTCTTTGATATATACCGCGTTAAAATGAGTTCTCGTTTTTCAGACAACATTTTGTGCTCCAAGCCTTTAAAACGGACTATTCATAAGAGTTGGTCTCTCAGATGTAAATATTTGGAAGATCGTACTGGGCTATTTTGCTTGTTTTTGTGAAAAGAAGCAGTCAAACTGAGGCCTTCAGCTGCTATCTAGATGCCTTAAATTTTTGCCATTGTTTCAAAATTAAACAAAAGTCCACTGTGAATTATTTGTCAATGCCAACCAGGCTCAAAGATGGGTTTTGGGAGAATTCCAATGTAATTCACTGCGTTTCCGCAACAATTGTCACAGTGGACACTGTTGCAATCGAGATGCAGCTAAAGGTTCGGGACATTTGATGTTGATGGTTTTACTGCGGTCACAGTTTAGGAAATGAGGTTGTTATTTTGTGTCGCAAAAAGCAAACTACATTATCCGACATAACACAGAAAAATGTATTAGGGTTGCTGGCATTAATTCGTTTTGATACATAATGCGTTACGCATTTTGTTTATTTGCCCAGCAAGTACTGCATTTAAATGGGTCTATCGCGAACAAATCATAAAGACCCTTGATGTGCAGATTTGTTAAATAACGGGTATTCAGCTGCAGTACATCCAACGTTCTAAGTGCTTGTAAAGTAAGTTTATTTTATCCACAAATCGACAAACAGATGACCAACAATGCGTTTCAATTCATTTATTCGCCCCTACGAAAGCCACGAAACATCCACAGGCTCTGTTGCACAAAAATAATTTCCAAATGTCATGCATATTCTTATTTTTTCTGATCCCGACTCGGTAGTCCGATGGACGACATACAGCAAAAAACGACTTCTGTCCTCAACATTCCCCTCGACCATGTATTGTTGCTTGATGTGTTCCAATTCGATCATTTTCAAAAGTAACTAACTACCTTCCTGTGAATGCACCGATTACCTTAAAAATTTCAAAAGTAAGATTTGTTACTCTGAGTGATTTCAAGTCCTATAGTGAAGCGTTGACTACCATATATTTCGTGACCTAGGCCACAAATCGTATCAGCTGCCGCAGTCCGATTACCATGTGCGCCAGTTTGTAAATCGCGTTTGCTAAACCAAACGCGTACAAATGCAGTTAGGGATCAAAAGTTGTAATCGGTGGGCATATTGGTATTCGACTAAGGCATATATCCAGATATCTACGTAGTATGCAGCATCTTTAAATTCCATAACAGACGATTGTAGGATGCAAAAGGGCAGTCATTGCTCAGACAGGAAACGCCGCATAGGAAATATGGCGTCTTGAAAATCATCTTAGAACCATTTGACGTGCCATGAACGACCTCCGGAAAAAATTGTGTTCCGTTACTCAAGACGTTTTTGAAACCGATAGAAGCGTCAGTAAAAAGAAACCATGTGCACTGCGTTGTCTCCTGCAAGCTGACTGATTGGTTTCCGGAAAAGTTGGACGACAGGATACTGCCTACTTCCGGCAGATACTGTTTGAACTATAACACATAAGATGACATTGAAAAACTAAATGGAATTGCGGAGACCAATCTTCTTTCTCAAATTAATTTGCTCAAAATGCACCCTGTCTTATAGGTGAGAGAACCAGCTCATCAGTCGACGAAAGACTAATCATCTTGAAGTATGTCGGCCAGAAATTAATCCTGGATAATAGCGTATTGCAACTGGGCTTGATTACGTTACTACAAATTGTCAATTGTTGATTTCGAGATGCTTTACGGCTCCTAGAGTGGAATATTGACTCCACAGTCCAAGGTTACACCGTAAGAACTATTGAGGATTAAAAAATTCAAGACGTCTTATATCCCGTCTATGTAAAAAGGTATATTTAATAGTGAAACATTGTGCTCATTAAAGTACATTTGCGCTCAGGATGATAATGGTGCTGCTAAATTAGACGGCCTAGCTAAATGAAGACTGTTTAATATTTTGTAGCTTTGTGTTGGAAACGCGACTTATAGTGTTTCGAACAAAGAGACGTACAAAGAGACGGTAAATTATCTAAATAACTGTTTAGTAAATGACGACTAATCTTACGACAGCGTAAGCTGACCATCTTTTTGACAGCATCTGACATAGCTATCAATATCAGTGTGTTAAATTTTGAATTTCGCATAAATAAACAGACAAGTAAGGAAGAAACGTCTTAGTTTTCTTAGTTGTGGACTGTGCGTTCAAATTTTTTTTATTATTTATTGGTTAATCGCTCACAACTGAATATGTGTCTGTGTTCATCACATAATTTTAAAGTAACGGCAAAATACTCAATTCATATGAAGCTCACAAGAATGCTCTACGCAGAGTTGTTTAGGTTTACGAATTTCCTACTTTGCTAAGGCTTTGAGAAGCCATTTATTTCCATACTCAATGCAGCTTCCTCAGTTCGGCAACATGTGCGCACATTTGGTTTCAGCCGTCTTAATTCCCAAGTATCAAATGCACCCTGATTAACGCGAAAAAGGGGACATCTTTATGCCACTCTATGATCTTCTCTTGATGTTGGTCAACATCATCTGTGTCTGCCTTTAAATGCATCCAGTGCATTATGGCTGATTCTGATATCCATCAACATAAACGTTATAGATCACATTGCACCTAGACTTACATCTATAATGTCTCACCTCATTCATTCGTACTTTTACATAATTGCACCGAGTCATTCATCTACCAAACTTACTTGATGTTAAAGTGAATGAACTGCCAACTAACGTAAACAAGCAAGTGGCAACGCACATGGTCCTATTACACAAATGTTTTACGTCATATAAAAATAATAGTTCACTTCAGTTGTAACTTATACTGTTTTTCTGCATATGGCTGCAGCGCGCTAGCTTTAATGACAGATAACGTTTGCTTAGACGTTAGATGTATACGGTTTCCTTTTGTATTGTGGTCTCTCAAGAGACGTTTTTTGCAAGCTTTAGCATGATAAAGATTGTGCAGCTTTGTGAGACAGCATTGGAGTATGTTTTGCAGAGAAGTAGACGCCATTTATAACTTGTCTTTTTTAAACCTTTCATAATAAATGAGAAAGTTTTGGAATTTGAATAAACAATACAGGAATCTTCAGGTTATTGTGAGTCATTCATTAAGCTTTATGGGACCTACCGAAATACCGCGAAGCAATATAATCAAAATACACAGCGAATTGGTATGCGTCAATAAAATGTTTGTTCTAGTAAAGGTTCTATAAGTGTAATGACGAATTCTGCCCAGTCCGATGAGCTCGCAATTCCGGCAATCGCAAATTTCAGAATATTTGAAAAGATCATTCGGGACATGCGAACAGCTTGAAGTCCATTCGGGCTGTAGACGTGTTTGACATAGGCGTAGGCGATTGACGTGTTGAAAACCAAATTGCACACGTCAGCGACCTCAGAAGCTGGCATGTCAAGGTATATTTGAGGCTCCTAATTGTAGAAATAGCACATTTAATCATTTGCTGGTCTATTGGGGACACCCGACGTAAAATCGTTTTTAATTTCAAGATATGTTTGGGCAAAGTTCGCTCACCTTTCGGGAAACCGAAATAAAACTCGGTGGAATAATTAATTCACAAGAAATTCGGCAAACTTCCGCTTCATGAAAATAGCGTTCAAGAGTGCATTTTTCACTGTATACAGAATCTATCGCATTCAGTTCAAACTCGATCGACAATTTGGAATGTAATTATAGAGTTCGCTTGATTGGCCATATAAGGCTTAATGCTTGGTTGACAAAATCCAAACTCCGGAATTCTCCATTAACGCGGGGACATTTGTTGGTCCCTATAAGCAAAGACCATGGTTTCATAATTACCATTTTGAAAACAGCATCATTCTTGTAGTGGGAACATGCTTAACTTACCCAGCATTTCCAGACAGCTGTAAACTACAGAAATGCACATAGCAAGCACACATTTGAACACAGACTTTGGGGCGTATTAGAGATCGCTTGGGCGCTCATCATCCTATATACGTTTTTGGAGGACAACGGTCAGCCAATCCCTGAGGTCAAAACAATCAGAACATTAATTATGACCGAAGACCAAAGAGTCAACGAGCATGCTTGCAAACATTAGCAAAATACTTTTTGCCTAACCACACGATTCTACTTGCATTAAACAATCATATGTGATTTTAAACGATCTGGATCATGTTATGTGACCACCACGAAAATACAGTTTTTGTGCATTGAACATATCCTTTGAAAAACATGTTCTAACTAATTGACCATGATGGGTTTAAGCAGGACACGTCGTTGCCAAAAGATAATCGAATATTTGGCCGGTCCTGCATAATCCGTTTTAGATTAGACTGTTTGAATACCAAGCCATCACTCCAAGCGAACGCCGTGTGCAATAATACGCATGCTTTGTTCATAAGATATCGTGGGTACAGGAGCGTGGTTCATCATGTAGCATGCATAGATCACCAGAGACATTAAATCACTTAGAAAGTAGCACGTAGACGCTATGAAAAAACTGTTGTGAGAATAATGTTGGCATAAAATAGGAGACATCCTGTGATAGTCGACTACGCATATCTTTCGGCT
>CACRXP010001027.1:633-26373 GCA_902702965.1 Spirometra erinaceieuropaei
CAATCAAAAAACCTGGTTATTTGCTATGTGGACCAGGGGGTTTGGAGTGGAACGCCAATGTGCGGGGCTCGACCGTGCCATCCACATGCGCCCTACCCCATCTCCGGTCTTTTTGACGCTGTCTTGACACCGGGTCCAGGTAGGGGAGGAGAGAGTGCGGTAGATGCTGTGCAGTCTACTATCGCTACAAACGGAACTTCCGCACAAGTCACCGTCCCTGTTCTCACCCTGCAGTGTAGCACACGGTGAACATCGTCGGATGTGACGGGCGAACTGTCGGGGTGACTGGCTCAAGGGCTCCTCCTTAATTTGGCCTCTATGGCATTCTCAAGAAAATGAGGTCCGAGCCGCTCCCTATTCTGCAAAAACCTGGTATATTGTGCGGGGGAGCGGGTCGTGTGTGTGGCGCCCGTAGACGGGCTGTCCAACTTTGTACGACACTGCGCACCTCCAGCCGTTTCGACATTGGCTTGCCATCAGAGCCTGGTGTGTGGGTGAGATTGTGGTAGGTGCTGCACAGGTTAGCTTCACGCGCAAGTCACCGGTGCTGTGCCCACTCCGTGGGGTCACATGGCGGACGTCGTCGCTCGCGACGATAAAACTCTCGCCGGAGATGAGGAAAGACAGGCGTAGTCGAATCAGATTGTCAGAATGCACACACAAGTTCTCTCTGCGCCAGCAACCGTGGGTATACCGAGTCTGCATATCTTCGCTTAGGAGGGAATATTATTCCAATTCCAGCAATGGCTGTCGGCCAAATTGTCACGGTTGAATGCGTCAGAGATTTGAACCAGATGGGAATGGGGTCGAATTAAGCTCCAAGATTTCTTGTTTCAAAACGAGGAAGATTAATTTAAGACTTGAGTGCAAGGATATTTATTTGCTCATAAAGGACGTTCAGGTTTGTGATCTAGGGGACGGCTTTCGCTGTCTTGGAGCCCAAGGCCAGATTCACCAGGCACGTATAGACACCTTTCGAGTACAATGATACAGGTACGCTCACCGATCGTTCTTACGAAACTCACTCGTCCAGTTGCGCCCTATGGACTCTCTCTCTCGAGCCCAACCAGCAGGACAGCACAACGAGCCCGTGGCTCAGTGGTTAGAGGCGTTGGACTTCTAACTAACGGGTCGCGAAATAGAGCCCCAGGTGTTCCACACTTTGGGGTGGGGTATGACTGGCTGACGACGGTCAATAAGCCAGAAATGGCCATTCCAGTCTCCCTTGTCTTTGTCAGTAATAACATTCTACCTTTAGAGCCCGTCAGAACCATTGAAGTCGCTGTTAGACTAACCAGAATCTCAAACCGAGCCCTTAGTCAGGCTACATACACGACAATCCCGTCATATGGAAGTGAGAAATGGCTTGTGTGTTCAGTAAATATTCAATGCCAGTAATTAATTGGTCGACAGTGCTTACTTACTGTTCTACGAATTTGTCTTTGGGGTTTTTTTCCCCAGAGCTATGGGTTACGAGAACAACCGGTCCACTGTGCCTAGCTTACCCAACGACTGATGACTGGAACATCTGCAGCGCTGATCTGACTGTTAAACTCCCCAAGATAGTATCTCCTGCGAAGTCGACGTTGACTGGCCACTGCTGCGGTATGACATTTCTGTAAACATTAATGTAGACCTTAAGTGACCCTTTGGATCCAAGGGCTATGGTTCAGGCCGACCTAGCTGGATTTCGTGCGGCCTAAAGCTCAGTACATTGGGAGATGATCCATTGAATCATGATTAATTTGCAATCAATAAGCCAGTCATGGCAAATATCGTCTAAGGTACACAGTGAAATTTACGATATGAAAGCGGCAAACCGTAGAATGCCGCTGATACTAAAGGCAACGCAATAGCATCCTTCCAGAGACAGCAGAGTAGCTCAGTCTGGCCTTCATGCGTGGGAAACCGGTGGTTCGAAATGGCACGAGCAGTGACATAAGGCGATGCAAATGGCAGCACGCCAAAATAACACACTCGTCCACAGAAAGAATTCCCTACAGTGCAATATTAGATAGCTGAAGGGCAGGATCTAAGTTAGGGGGCGGGGGAGGTGGGAAGGCCTGTCTGCGAAAGAGGCAGAGTTGGCCATCGCGTCATCAGAATACCTGTGCACATCGGGCCGTCGCAAACCGTGGGCGCCGCGCACAACTGACTGCCAACGAATTCTGCGACAGGATGAAATGCGCGACATGGGATCGCCCACCGCCAGGGTGGGTACAGGCGAGGCGTGCTGCATATGGGGTAGGAGCGACAACGATGCACCCTGTGACCTGATGGTGCGGAGCCGGTGACTGGGAATAACTTGAACACGGAAGGGCGAAGGTAAGGTTGAACACGTTAAGTTAAGAAGGCGTGTGTGCTCTGGCAGCAGGCGCCGCACCTGATTTCACTCCCAAATTCTGTCTGCGGCTGACGCAAGACTTTCCGTCCGATGCACACTGAGAAGGTACAAGAGTCGTCTCTGCTCTCACTTTGTGTGAGCCCACTCGTTGGTGGGGGAAAACAGTTATGGGTGCAGGTATGCACCTGGTTTTATACAGGCAGCAGTGTGATAGTAAAGTTCCCGTTCGGTTGGTGAGCCGACTGGATTTCGGCTCCCGGCAGCGGGGCGTGGTTCGTCCGGTGACAAACCATACATAACAACCCGACTCAAATGGCAGTCGACGATATAGAAGTTTCGATAAAAAGCCAATGTATGGACTTTGCATTATTCCACCCTTAGAACACTATGGATTTCGGTAAATCTCCATATTTACCCCGGAGTGGGTCATTTGAAAATGGCCTAAATTACTTGATTCAGCATCTGTGAGTTGGAAATTGCCGGTAGAATAAGTCTGATACAGGAAGAACTCTGCCTACAGCTGTAAACGCGAAGCTGGCTGCCTGACAATGATAAGTTTATAAGCTTACATCTCGCGTGGTGATTTATCAGAAAGCATCTTTGATTACAAGCGCATGACTCGGCAAAGGTAACAAAACGGTGTTCAGTAAATTTTCATCCTGAAGCCCAAAGGAAGGTGGCCAAAGCGATGAGCTTAAGGGTGCAGGTTGGTGGAAAAAGAAGAGGACCTTCCCCAAATCTCATCCAAGACAGACACCTCGTCTACCTCATACAGTGCCAAAAGACTCCGGAAAATTGTCGCATTATTAGACTGCTGAGAACGAACCCGAAACAACCGGGTAGACTATAAATAAGGAGGGATTTCTACATGTTTATTGACACGGCGAACATGCCATCCGGAAAGAGGCACACCGACCACTCAGTTCATCAGTTGTTTACTCGGTCTGTCGAGAGTAAAAAGTTATACTCAGAGAAAAGTAAGTTTTGCAAGTTTTCAAAATCCACCGGAAAGTCATCGCAATTTCTCAGGCGGCAGTTCTTCATGGAAAAAATTCGAGGGCATTTCTCTGAGCTTGCTTTATTAGCCTGCAGCCTGAACCCATTTTAGAAGATTTTCAGACCACATTTGGGAATGTGTTTTTCTGTAGAAATTCGCTGTTCCATGCCTCTATAATATGGGTGGCATATAGGCGACTCATGTTCGCTACAAAAGTGTCATTAGAAGCTGGCGATAGTTCTACGTAAGATTTTCTACCTTGGAAAATCAGAGAGCTTTCGAGATTGTGTTGGGGTAACGGCACAGCGGTGAAAAAACGAACAGTATTCTAAGTATCCTGTACCCCTGAAGAGATATTTTTTAAATATCTCTAAAGAGCAGCTGCGTCCTTCAGCATGCTCAAATGGTATTTTAAAACTCCTATCGTTTTATTTTCGACTTTTGAGGTTCTATAATCTTTTACTTAAAGGACACGCGGCGTCCTTCCATGGTCAGTCTAGAAAAACGCTCCTGGGAAACTTCTACATACGGCATGAGCAAACGGTGTCCTTGCATTGCCAATCTGAAAACATCCTTTTAAAACAGGGGAAATAAATGCAAAGGGGCAACAGCAACGAAATGCAGAAAAAACACCAAACAATAATTTGATAGAAGGGTGTTGACCGATCGTGTTACGGAACTCACTCGCCCCGTTGGCACTCGGGGCTATCTGGTTAGGGTTCGGTGGTTAGGGGCGTTGGACTTCTAACCAACAGGTCGCGAGTTCGAGGCCCAGGTGCTCCACACTTCGGGCTTTAGTATGACTGGCTGACGACGACTAACGAGCCAGAAGTAGCCATTCCAGTCTCCTTCGTCTTTGTCGGTAATGTCATTCTTCCAAAAAATAATTTCCGAAAAATTACGATTGTGGGCACATGCGACTGTTTCTCGGAGGCCTGGAGAAATCCCATGCACCCTCATATGGTCAGCCAGATCTCGTGGTGTGTGGTTTCCATAGACGCAAAGCGACACAGAAAATGCACACGCGCACAGGCAAGTGTTGTGTTTCATTTTCACCTGTCTTGGAGATGTTGAAAACTGCCGCAGTAAACGCAGTTACCCATGGATCTTAAATGTAACTGGGTTTCGTTTTAACCTAGTCTTTTTCGAGATCGTTATGGAAATGCCCCTACATAGCTCACATCTACGTTTCGATTATGAACGGGTTTGAGAAAATTCCATTATTGAGCATAATTCCCATAAGAGACCGTAGTTAGCAAGATCTCGGCACAACGCCACAGCCACCAACTACTTTTTTGTGACTAAAATGGAGTTCATACTGCCACAAAAACCTCAGTAAGGAACGAATCCGAGGAAAAGCAGTAAAAAAGAACAACTATTACCCACTAGCCCCACATATCATAACATCCTAAATTTCTCTCAAGCACACGCAACTTTACCGGTGAGCATAAGTTACGTCTTGGGTCATTAATCTGTGTGGTAATGGGTTGGGCCGTTCGCATTTCAGTCCACAACACCAAAGACAGTAATCAATTCAGGTTGGAAGTATCCACATTTGACGGCGACGCCAGCTCAGTCAGAGGCCCCAGAGATGACGTCGTAAACAGGTTTACCCTTAAGCCAACGAAGTGCGTGAATGAACGACAAACAGTAACAGCTTTTATTGCATCATCAGAAACCTTGTCCACGAAAACACGGGGCCTGTCTATAGGCTTAGCTATGGGCTACCCCGCAAGTCCACAGATGTCGGACAGTGGCACGGAGTGGTAATACCTACTGGCGTGAGTCAACCGCGATTTGGCCAACCGGTTACCTACAAAACGGCCACAAAGCAAGGCGGCATTAAGGTATGGCGAACGTTGACTGACGTCTAAAAGGATTTCTCCCGCCGATACCACCACCACCGCCTTATGGATTAGGGCTCCATTCATACGCCATGTGGGACCCGGGACCTGCGAATCGCAATGAAAATTTTCGACGCATGCTGCGCACTTTAAAGCCGGGTATAACAACATTATTGCTACCCGAAACATTCACACCTGGATACTTCGATCTTACAGCAGCTACTTGTATTTGGTACGGCTGCGATAATGCCTGATCTGGCCGACCTCGATAATGTCCCGAACTGTACCTCTCTACGAATGACGATTCATGGCAGCAGATCTTTACAGTTAAACCCATTCTCTTCACCAACGACAGAAACCGAATACCGAAGGTCCAAAAACCATCAGGTCTTGACGAACTGTGTCCAGCCAAGTCTTGAGTTGACTTCCTCTTCGATGCCTTCAATGAGATAACGGTGCCGGATCGAGGGCAGTGACACCGAGCTCCTGAGGTGGACGACGAGTAACATACTCAAACCACTTCAATCGTCTTTTTTGGATGGCCTGGGTTGCCTCGCGATGTAGTCGCAGCGAACGCGGACAGTCTCATTTGAGATGAAGTCGGTGTATTTCACTCGAAGGATGATCTTCAAGCAGTGGTCAAATACCTCTAGTTTTTGCCCGGCTCTCCAAGCGCACAACCCAGTATTCACAAGCATTGAGAAGGACAGACCGGACGGATGGGTGGTTCACGCGAATCTTAGTGGCGATGGAGATGTCGCGTCGGACCCATAGGCATTTCTCAAGGCTTGAGAAAACCCGGCGGGCCGCATCAATTCAGGAGACAATGTCATCCTTACTCCGTCCATTCGGCAGCAGCCTCGCCCTGAGGTATTTAAAACTGTCTGCTTCTTCGAGTTGACAACCAACAATCTTGAGAGGTGCCTTCTCCTGGTCGGCGACACAGTTTGAAAACACTCTGGTCTTCTCAGCGTTTATGGATAAACCGACTGGCTTAGCGAACCTGTTCATCTCTAACACCATAGACTGCGATCATCAAAAGTTGAAGGTAGGAAGGCGATATCATCGGCAAAATGGAGATCAGTCTGTCGGTGTCCAGGTGCATACTCAACACTGTTATCTTCGTGTATGGCAATTCCAAGGTATCAGTCAATAGCGTAGTTGAACAGAATGGGCAAAAGGACACAACCTTGTCGAACGCCAGACCGAATACCGAACGGTTGGGGAAGATTGTTATGGACAAGAACTCGCGCAGCGATGGAGTGGTAAATAGGCCTTGATCATGTTGATGACTTTTTGGCGGTACACTGTTTAGTGCAAATGGCTGCCACAGGCACTCACGATGGACGGGATCGAGAACGGCGGCAAAGTCAACGAAACAGGCGGCCGTCGATTACTGATAGCCATGGCGGACTACAAGAATGCGTGTCAGCGTGGATACCTGGTCCGCACACCCACGTCCAGCACGGAATCCGGCTTGGTTGGGCCTCGTCCTAAAGTCACACACAGCCTGGAATCGCCTGAGAAGGACAATAGCGAAGACATCCGCAGTACCGTCGATGACGCTTATGCGGTGGTAGTTCTAATATCTCATCTTATCTCTCTTGAGGACAGGTACAAGGATGTCCGAACCCCGGCCATCAGAAGTAACCTCGTCTCTCTACGCTTGTTCAATCACCTTATGCAGCTAGGACTTTTATGGTATCGGCGACTCCGCTGAAGAGGAGAACAAGGGCGTGAGGAGTTGGGTATCGAATCTTAGGTGGTTTTTGAGGTGCTAACGCCAGCGATTGGCCTTGGGCGCGTTGTTAACAATAAAGCTGCCATTCACGTCACGAACAAAGTCACTCAGTGCAGAGCGCTTACCACTAACTTGGCGGATAAGTTTGTAGAGTTTTCGAGTGTCACCAACGTCCCATGCCTGCTCCATGAGGTTCGTTATTTAAGCCCAATATTTATTTCGGTCATTCCTAGTCGACTTTGCGGCCATCTTCCGGAGTTGGTAGAAGGGATCATCATAAAGGGGTCCGGCTCGAGCCGTCTAAGCAAGCAACTACAGGACTCTAACGTTGATTCAGTCACTGTGGCGTCGCTGGGTATATCTAAGAATTTTCTCAGCTTCCCCATAGACTGATGTTTTCGGTAACGACCACTGGTTACTGCCTTCTCCATCGGCTCGGGTCGTAAAACAGGACCGGAATTCTCTGCTCAGGACCTCGGCAGATTTGGGTTGCTGGATTTTTGTGACATCGAGGCGTCTGGGGCGTGGCATTTTGGGCGCGTATGAGGAGAGCTTTCAAGCGTGTACGAAAGAGGACATGGTCCGACTCATTGACGTTACCAGTCTCGAGACCACGCATCGATCAGCTATCGTGGACCCAGCTGACTAGAATGGAACAAAACGCCTCTTTATCGCGCTGTTCGGTAGCTGAAGTTTATGCGTACACAGAGACAACATAGATGGTCGTGAAGTGACCCGTCAGCCGCAGGTAGGCTATCCGGTCACTGATTGGTTCCCAAGCAAGCAAAGGAGGGTTCGACTGTTGTGAGAGGGTGATCGTCACACCGTGTCTATCCAAAGAGTCGTGTGGCTCGCTACAGTACAGGGTAAAGTGTGAGTTGGCTCCTGGGCTGTTTATTTCTTGAGAGGCTGATTCAGGAGGCCGGACTTCAGACAGGCAGCAGACATCCACGTCGTACTGATAAAGACTGCGCGCTGTCAGACTTTGGGTACTAGGGTCCGGGAACGTTCGCACATTCCAGCATCCAATATCAAGTGTCCGTTACCGACTGAGTAGTCTAGCTTGCATACTAGTCGCTCCCATCACTGGACCAGGGTTGCGGAGCGTGTCGGTTCCCGCGGACGCCGTAGCATAGATTTCAATACTATATTAGTCAGACCTGGGCCTGCTTATTTCGCAGCTGACCTCCACTGAAGGTCGTTCCACTATCCGCTACCTGCGGACGCGCCGGGTAGCCAGTAGTTAGGCTAACGGGCAATTCGCCTTCCGGTGAGCAGCACGTCCAGGCCGAGTTCCGTGGCTACCGAGTGGGAAAAGATTTAATAAAAACATGGCACGTTTGTGCCTTTCTCTTGTACTTTACTCTTGAACCATAAATTGCTGCAAAGTCGTCATGACGTATTGCTGAAGCTAGCCTGTGATGTGACAAAAAACAAGTAGGCAAAAAGGCTAATCGTCTGGAACCTCTTACCAGCGGGGACGGGGAGAGATTCATACGATATGAAACCACCAAGCAAGAACGAGCTGCATCCCCAAAAATTCGAGGGCCCTTCATACAATTCACCAACTAGGGTTGACTGATACCCAGTTTCTGGGGTTGCGTCGGTTGTGGCCCATGCGAGCAAGCGAAACCTTAGTGATGGCTTTCGTGAACTAGGACGACCCGTCACCCGAGCAAGAGATGAACGTCCCGGGTGTCCAGCAAAGTAGAGAAGTTGGTAGCATCCTGGTAAATGTGGTCGTCTCTTTGGTGGCGTCATGATTTACGTACATCGAGCTTATCAGCGAAAGTGGCTTCCGTAAACGCCGTGAGAAACAACGGCAATGGCGCTCTCACGAACTTGGCGTCTGAGTTACGGTTGCGGCCTTTTGCGGGCACATACGTCGAGTGGCAGACAAAGATCATACATGTCTGGCGCTTGTCTGCAAAAGTGTAGTAAGTCTGTGCAGCTCTTTTCCAATCATTTTAATGACTGATGGGCAGGTGTTTTGGGGAGCTGAAATCGGGTGCTACCCACAAAAATCTTATTATCTTTAATGCAAACAAGTTGGTCGCCATTACCACGTATAGGACCGATTGCAAACGTAGAGGATGTATCGGAACATTAGGTCATGTTTCCCGGTGAGCGCGCTCTAATGCTCTGCGACGCCTTTGGTGGGACAGTGGATAGGAGTCCGTGAAGGCGGTCCCCCTTTGTCGGCATCCGTATTAAACGTGGAAGCATCGGCAGTGACGACGTTTACGGTAGCCACATGTAAGCGATGCGAGAAGGTAGGTTCCGAAGCCGCGACCACTTTGTTTGCCTTCTGGCGTGGCGTGAATGCGTCGCTATGCTTGACGTAGTTACCACACATGGCACGCAGCAAAGATGGTAGATAAGGTTAGTTACTGGCGATTATACTATTCTTAAATCGGACTTCCGAAGGATAGGAAGCATTAGCGTCTTAGTTCGAGCGTAAACACTGTCAGTAATTGTGGGTTCGAGTCTAACAATGCCCAAGTTCCACTTGACAACACGGAATTCTTCTCTTTTCCGAAGAATTTCAGGCTGCAATCTTGAAGTCCAGCCTCTAAGAAAGCTGTAACACGAGCGACACTTCGTAATTCCTTAGGCGCCCTACTAGAGACGGAACTCTGTTCAGCATTGTCACTGGCTCCCCTTGTAGAAAACAAACGCATCTGAGCGCAGTCTGGGGCAAGTAGACCATCCATTTAGTTCGTTGGTAATCGAACGAATTTCGACGAAATATTAGCAACGTAATTGGCGTTATAGGAAGTCGGCGGTGCATTCAGTGACAGGAAATTAATATACTACTATACTACATGGCCCATGCGGTAGTGTATTCAGGTGCTGTAACTGGATACATATCGCCATTGTCAAACTACTATCCACACTTGCATGAAAACTCGGGTTCTTTCCAGCCTTAATAAAGTCGGACGCCAGATTAAAGGGCAAGTAAAGAATCAAACAGTAACAGCAACTACACCTGAAAGAGGTTAAAGGGAAAAGTAAAGGACAAATCAGAATGGTTAGGAATACTCAGCAGTCGAGGTATCAGGTCAGTATCACCTAAGCGATACAGAGCAGTAGTCCTCTGCGCAATGATTGGTCATGAAGCAATGTGTGTGTGTACTTCCCTATAGGCGCCAAGTGCACCACGAAGAAAATAAGCATTCCGCATTGTGAAGGGTCAACAACCCGTGAGGGAAACTGATTTGAGTTCAGGCTGTGTACAAGCAGATGCTGGAGGCCGAGGTCAGATTGCAGGTTTTGAGTTCAAGAAAACGGCGACAATTAGCTAGGCCATAATTCGGGCTAAAGAGTGACACAGCAGACTAAATTTATGTATGCCACCTCCTGGGTGATCCGCGGGAGGATGCTACTAAAAGTCGCTGATACTACGCCCGACAGTTTATGAGTGCGCATAAATGGATTAACAGAAGGCCTTCGGTGGAAGACAGGGTTTACATAGACTGTTCTACAGACCCACTCCTTATGTGAAGGTTAGGCCATTAATTTTGAGTAGGGTTTCAGTTCACATAAAGTACGCCATTATGACAGGAGAAAGTTCTAAAATGCGGTTGTGGGACGTCTTCTGAAAAAGCACATTGGTGATCGGAGCACATCCGATGAGAAAAAGAAGGCTGTCTGCAGCGTACAATCATACTTTGTAGCTTCAGTGCGGCTAAGTAGAACCCCAGCTTTAGTTAGTCATCATACAGATGTACCATGTTAGATAGTAGAGGGTAGAAACGTATAAACCTGTCTCACGATTAAGGCCTATTTTCACAAGAATAAACATCACACTAGTTAGTGCGCCAAAAACAAATAGAACGGAAAGGCAGGCTAACTACTTGGAAATCGACCAACTGAGACGTAGGCACAAGTGTTATCCCCTTCTCAGACTATAAGAAACCAGGGGTGGAATCTTCTCTTCCCCGTTCTGCTACACCTTAATTATAAGGTAAATCCCTATGCCTAACCTCAGAGCCTTGCACGAACCTGTAGCCTACTCAAAGCTCGAAAAAATCCGTGAGTAGCATGCATCACAGGGCAGCAAAAAGACAAATTTGGATTTAGGAAAACGAAAAGAAAAAATAGGAACGCAAAAAACCTATCCAGCATCCTACAAATCAAAAAATTGCAAATTGATAACGCCAGTCTAAGCTGTAGGCCAAAGAACAATTGAATAGAGTGTTATAACGCAATGATATTACGCAGATTACGTAACTACAAAGTGGATTCAATGTTGTAAGTCGCGGAAGACGGTTACCTGACAGTCGCAGTATATTTTAGAATCCGAACCTATGCCTGGTACTTCCAACGGTGGAAAGTTTACTTCATTGGCATCAACTGTAACCCTCAGCCCTACTAGAGACGACTGAGCCGAAACCATCCGAACCGTCCCTCCACTTTTATGTTCTTTTCACCGCCCAAATTTCAGTCTATTAAAATCCAAGTTACAATATTCCCCACATACATGCCAGTTTATCTATCTTGCTTTTTGTTGCTCCTCGTATCATTTTTCTTAAATTGTTATAAAACGTTTATTACGTAGTCTTTTACGAGCCACTTGTTCGCGTCTTCACCGTCTTCCAAAAATGGAGGTATGAGTCGGTATTTACTCTGCTCACTCTTAGCTCTCACCAAGAAACACTCAGTTAAACACTATTAAATGTATGGCAAGTTTGATCGGTTGGAGAAAACGCCCTATTGTCTCTTTCGTTCTGGAATTATAAGTAGCCTTTTCAATATACAGCAAGGCATTTGACCCAAATAAATTAGCTCACCTCGAAGCATAAATATAGGGATAGCGTGGTTGGAGGCAGGAGAGCCGGAGAGATCGGACGTGATTGCATTGTTGACGGGTATTCAAGATAAGTAATGAATAAGGGGGCGTATGTACGGATTTATTTCATAAAACCACACGACATCAAACAGAGAACAAAGAATCGATAATAAAATGGCATGATAATAAAAATTGTAGTTTCTGTTTTGTTCGCCCAGACAGCACTGTCAAATGTGTAATGTAAAGTTTGGAAAGTTTTACGTCATGGCGCTAGTTGACCTGTAAAGAGGAGGAAAATAGAAATTTTATCGAGTCAGCACACAAACAAAGGTGCAGGCTCCTTGTAAATGTATGCATATTATTAAAAAGAAGTGCATGCCTAAAAGCTAAGAAGTGAGAGTGCTTACTGGTGGTGGAAAAGAGAGAAAGTTTTGAGGTATTCTTGGTGCTAAAAATAAGATAGGAGCCAGGTTCTGTCCTCCGAACCTGTGGAAATAATGGGCTATTTGGCTGGAAGTATTTGGATTTGTCGTGCTTAAATGTCTTCTAAAAAACTGTTCTTAGACACTTTCTACTTCGGATTGATTGACTCGCCCATCAAACCCAAAAGATGACGGCAATATTTTAAAATGTGAGGGAAAAACATTCGATGTGATCTTAATTCAATTTCAGGGAGGTGGAAATTGTAAGAAATAAAGCCACAAATCTGGACAGTCTTAGCCGAAATTCTATCGGCGGACGATCTAGGTTATGGGTGTAGCTTTAAACTATGTCCTTGATTAAGGAACACTGAGTCATACGTGTGTCCTGAAAAACCACTGGTTGAGGTAAACTTTCAGTTAACAAACACACAGCGAAACTTGGACGTGGAGAATCCCACTAGCCATGTTGAACTATGCGTGGAGAGGGCAAGTAAGTTAGTATGGATTTGCGCCGAGCAATGTTGTGTCGTTGATTTAGACAAAGAATGTTATGATCATCATCATTGGTATCTATTGGTCCGACAGTGGCGATGAAGCTTTTGTCGTTCAACTCTTTTGTTGGCTATTGAGTTTCAGTGTGTTTCAACTCCTCGGAGTGAAGCACCGACACAGCTGCGTGTGTGAGAGCGTGGATGGTTACGGTTACGTAGTATTTGTCTTGCGTTGGTGGCTTTTCTGAAAACAGAAGTTTGCAATTGTCAATGAGACAATGGATAATATAGCTACTTTATCAATGAAAGCAAACGTCGAGTGAACAGACGACACCCACAAGAAGAATAAACTGAGGGCTTGAGGGTTAGTCCTTATATTTAAAGAGTCCCAGTGGTGGTTTCACAACTATTAAAACCTGCCAGAATGGGTACTGTCCATTGACCCCAGACAACAATGCGTCGCCGTCCGGTGCAACCCAAAAGCCTACTGTCATCCACTGAAACCTCAGCAGTTGTTTATCAAAAACGTTGTAACGACTGAGATTGCAAAAACGCTGGGAGGCCGTATGGAAATTGCAGACCCGCCTACATGAGCACAAACAGGCAATTCGGAGACTAGATGCAAACTCGCAGCTTGTGACTCACAAGTATGAGACTAGCCACAGTCTTGACATTCAAGGAGCATCCGGCTTACGCCGGGGCGTCTCCAAGGACATTATGCCCCACACTTGAGGCTTGGTCCTCAGTTGCCAACTCCATCAACAGGCATCTAGATTCAACTGCGTCCTATAAAGTCCTACGCCACCGCAAATGCCATGACCAGGACAAGATGGTCACATGGAGCTTAGGAATACTGAGAAAACACGGACCGTCGTCTAAGTCGCCCAAAAGGAAAGCAGGTACGCAATTATCCCCAATTGAGGTGACGACGAACAACACAGGGAGCCACCAACATTCACAAACGACGGTCAGAGGGCCAAATCAGCGAAAGGGGAAAAATCGATCAGACCCAAGGCCAACTAATTCGGCCGTCCATTCAAAATTCCGCCCAATTTTTGAACCAACCGATTCGATAATGGCTAGCCGGCCAAGCTTTCCAAAATGTCAGCAATACAATGCCCTTAATCCGATGAGCAGTTCACTTTTCTTAGATTAACGTGAAATTGTTCGACCAATTGCCGGATAGTCTGCGGAACTATTCCGCAAAAATTGTCATGCAGTTGTGGACCCCAGCATGTGAATGTGGGCAGTTGTAAGTGCACAGTGGTGATGGATTATCCGGAACTTGCATCCCATAAGCCGATTAGTTAATTGCATGCAAAATTAGGTAAAGCTGTGCAGTGTGTCCTGGCCGGAGGAGTGCTGCTGAAACAGAGGTCTAAATGTGCAAATGGCATACAGGCGGATAGTGGTTCGTTCGACCCCACAGCACAATCGTGCCAAACGAATTGCGGTCGTACAGCACACCTCTAATGAATGCGCCACCCGGAACTACAATTGGATAGTGACCCAGTCAGTCACTCGAGTGGACGTCCACCGGGGACCAGGATCTGCAACAAGCCACATAAAGTAATTGAAGGAAGTCAAAGCATCGAATACGGTCTCTGATTCGACCGTCAAGATACCGCATGGAATCATTCACACGAGGCTCAGTATCGCGATACTTTCCGACAAATATCTTAGCAAGTAACTGGCATTTGCCTCTGCAGCGTGGTAAAGACGCCCATTAACGAATCCATCTCACAAATTCTACAATTCTACAATCTATGTTTGCAACCATCTATTTGTTACTTTTCAAGTTTTCTTATCAAATACATTTATTTCTTTTGCTTTACTAATCCTTTGCTGTCATTTTCACCTGCAAGCGTAATATTTCATTTTAAGTACCTTTTGAATGTTGACCGGATCCTCTGATATGGCGTAGTATTCTTGCTAGAGGATAATCTTCTAGCAGAGACGCTGACTGATAATACATCGCCCAACACATTATGCCCGACAGTCCCTTCTCAAGACTGACGTCAGATGTCTTTTTGACGCACACATGTAGCGGCCGAGGACGTCAAGGATAGCACACAACCACGTAACGGAATACCGGAAAGAGATCCTGGCTTGCGTTGATCTGAATACGATTGTTAGTAGTTCATGATACTCATCCGTACATAAAGGAAGAAGAAACGACCAGTGGACGAGAAGATATGATGAACAGAAAAGGGAATTGAAAAGGTGTGTAATGGTAGTTAAAAGTACAAACGGAACGAGTTACAACAGTCGAGTGACCTGTCTGGGTGAAGAGGCGACAACAACATGCCAGCTGGAAAACCGGTGGGGAACGCAGTGCTGTGGGCAACTGCAGGGAGGGGTCAAGGGAGGTGCCGACGTGAAGAGGAGGAGAACGGTGCGAACGTCACGATACGATACGGGGAAGGGGTCAGCGGAAGTGAGAAGGAAGGGGCACCGGTCATCTTCACCAGCACGCGGTTACGCCATCTCCATCCTAGGTCCACGCACCAAAAAAGTGTCACAGCATTCAAACAACCCTGCTCAGATCAGGGAACGTTACACACACGCACCGATCGCATGCATCCCCTGACGGTCTGATAATGGGGCTGAGCGAGCGAAGGGGGACGGTGTCTCATGCAGTTTTGAGTGCTCAGCCAGTCATCCAGATGCCCGATCACACACTATGGGCAAAGTCTGAGCTGCTAAGTCATCTCTTCCCGTCTGCTGGTGTAATGTTTTATCATTTAGAGTGCGCAGTCAATTAGACCGTGCGCTGTCTGCGCCACTTGCCAGCACATTTCTCCGCGCCCGGCATGCTATGCGAAATATGTAAGTGCGTGTACTGGTGTACTTACCTTTCCACACTGCCGAAGCTGCGAGTCCATCACAGCAGGAGGCGCTGGGAATAGTGTGCGCAATCGATGCGCAAATGCGCCAATTAGGTCTTGACACCAGTGGTACCAAACATAAGGAGGAACTGGCCGCAAATTATACCAAAGCAACTTACCCGCAAACCAACGTCCGTAACAGTTGGCAATGAGCCAGCGGGTTGTTATTAGGGAAAGTGGGGAAGTTTGTTTATTTAGTACGTAAAATACAACGAAGCACCACAAGACACTTGGAAAATAGTCGATGATCAGGCGAGGGCTTATCAAGTTGGAGTCATTCGCGTGATTGGCCTGACATATCTGTCTTGAAGGCCGCGATTTCTACGAAAGTATGTACCTTTTGGTCATAGCAAAGTGACGGGAAGGGGATTTTTGGTTGTTACACAAAAGAGGCTTCGCTGTCCGAAAATAGGGTTGGTAGGTCTTTCAACGTATCCCTAGCGGTCGATATTGTCAACTTTCGTCACTTCTAAAGTGTCCGCTGCTCCAGGACATATCGAGTTCGCTACGAGTGTAGGCGTGGTAGCCCAAAAGTTCGTTTCGACGCTGGTGGTAAGTTACGACCTTAATGGGATCGACGGTCTACCAACATCTCCGAATTCAACCTCAGTCAGTTACCTCCATGGCTAATCTCTAGGAGAAAATTCGGAGGGGTATGACATCCTACCCGACCTGCGGTGCGACAATGGTAAAGAATTGCTGAATTTAGCTGCTTATAACGGACGGTTTGTCACACATCCGTGCCTCAAGCATCGCAACAAAATTCAGCGGACCTGGTATTCAAACGACGATCATTCGGCTAGGTAGGTCGGCTACACTTTAGTCGGTTCGTCATTCCTCAGCTGGGTTCACGATAGCTGATCGATGCGTGGTGCTGGAACTGGTAACGCTCATGGATAGTACCGTGTTCTCGTTAGCACATACCTGAAAGTTCTCTCATTTGCATCCCGAATGCCATGTGCAGAAGACCTTGATGCCGCAAAACTCCGACAACTCAGTACCGCCGAGGCCGTGAATACAGAAATTCGGTCTCGTTTTACGCCTTTTGTCGACAGAAGAGACGGTAACTAGTTGTCATCGGCCTTTGGGACTACTGAGAAAATCCTAGATTCGCTCAGCGGCGCCACATTGACTAGATCAGCAGAAGAATCTTGCAATTTTCAACCTAGACAACTCGAGCCAGGTCCCGCAACGACGCTTCCTTCTGCCAACTCAGAAGAATGACGGCAAACTCGTCTAGGGATGACTGCAAGCAATACTAGACTGAAACCGCGACCCCCATTAAACACGCCTCAAGTATTGGTGTCACTCGGAAACTGCCAAATCGTTTGCCAAGTTACTCGTAAGCCCTCTTCACGGAGTGACTCTGTTCGCGATATGAATGGCCAATTTACTGCCGACAACTCGACCAAAGTCGAGCACCTTCCTATCTTCAATGGCTAAACCATCACGCACACGTTCTCATCTGCAGCGGTGTTTTATCCCTATCCGGCCTATTCTGTTATGCGACTCCTAATCTACGAGAGAAATCCCCGGTGCAATGCGGAGGTTGCACAACACCAAGGCGCCCGGATGGTATTCCTGCTGGAATCTACAAGTACTGTTTACACGTTGGCTCTCAGGATCCCGGTGATTGAGCAGGCGTGGGAGGATGAGATAGTTTCTGGTGACTGAGACGCGGGCATCCTTGTGCTTGTCTTCAAGTAGAGAGATAAGGCTCGAGGACTTCGTAAGGTCTTCACAAAGCACGCTATTCGACATTCGACACGCTTAACACAGTATTATTACTACGGAGAAAATAATAAGGCTCCTTAATGTTTCCCCCTAGTCGTGGAGGATGAGCGGAAATTGGAGATGTCTGATCACTGCCGCCTGAGGATCATCCTCCGAGTGAAGTACATCACCTTCGTCTCAAATAAAACAGTCCACACTCTGCCACAAGATCGCGAGGCCATCTGAGCTTTTCTAAGAAAACCGACTGAGAGGGTTAGGGTACGCTCTTCGTCGCTCGCCTCATGAACTCAGTGTTACTGCCCTCGATCCGGCGCTGTTGCCCATCTGAAGGCCTCGACGAGGAGGCTAACTCAAAACCTGGTCGAACGCAGCACTTTAAGACATGGAAGTGCTTCTTTGACCTTCGATATACAGTCACCGTCGCTGGTGGAGAGAACGGGTTGAGCTGTCCAGATCCTCCTCCGCAGGTCGTCACGCGTGGAAGCTTATAACCTGCAACATCCTCGATGCTGCGTAAGAACCCCATCGTCGTGGCTGTATAGATCAGGAATAACCACAGCTGCACCAAATGCCGGAAAACAATTGGCAGACACTGTGCAGGTGTCGCTCATCCAGTCGGAGACTTGGTTATATATTCATGTCCTACACCACGCCGTATTACTGCCAATCCAACTACCCGCAGCATAGTCCCATCCTTATCTCAGACGTTCTCCTGATCTACACGTGCACCCCGTCACACTGCCAACCCTCTGTTCATGGCACAGTTTACAAAGCGAACGATTGCCAGTGTGTGTGCTCTCAATTCGCTCCTAATCATCCGCAACGATCAAGTTCCTCGGTAACGGTTGAGCGAAGGAAGTTATTCGACAGCCAGCCAGGGCTACTGAAAGTCAGTGTGTGTTCCGTCTTGTCTAGAATTGGTTGTAGCATTGGACTGTCTTTTTTGTAGACATCGCGACGGTCGAGGACATGGCGAAGACGGAATATTCGACTATTACAGCCTACGTCAAGTTACAGAGCAACTTAAAATTGTCCAAGTCGCTTAAGTCTAGATTTGCGGACAATCCAGTTTTTCTGCTGTTACACCCGATCTTTGGTTTTTTTCTGCGATGTGAAGTGACAATAAAGTTTCGTGAAGAATTTGCCCAATTCATATTCTCCACTTTGCTGGAATTTATTTGGAATGCTGGTATCCGCATGTTATTGCCATGAATTTCTCAGGTCGAGTCTTGACGAAGAAAATTTGCCAGTGACGCAAAAAATTACCGTCAGGGAAGAACCTCATCACATCTACAGCACAGTCACTTCCAGATATTGCAATGGATCTTGATGCTTCAAATTATGTCAACGATGTAAGTGTTTTTTATTTCAAACTTCCGCCTTACAGGTTTGCCATACACGTCTTCATTTGTTGTTCCTTTCAATGTCGTTTTAAGTTTCTTTCCCACGAACGTTCCCTAATACAACCGGATTAATTGTGACCAAAGTCTGTTTAGTGACGCTGCGCCTTGTAGCCGTAATGACCTGTTTTAAATAAGCCCCACAATGGGCTATTATGAATTATTGCTGCCGCGTGAACCAATTGGTCGAGTTTTAAGTTTAATTCCCTCGACAAAGCCCTTGGTTTTAGCTGGTCTCGTGCTTAATTCATGGGTACCCAAACGTATGTTGTAGAAAAGATTCATGGACAGAATCTATTAAGACTTTTGGGACCCTGTATCGACAGATTTACCAACTTTGCAGGTAGTACGATTGTCGTGACATCCTCCCCGAGAGAGTTGAGACGGATCCGGTCGTTGGTAGTGCTGTCCTGCTTCCCATCCCCAAGAGGGGAGTTCAAACGAAATGCCGTCGTTGCAGAGAAACTATCCCAGATAACGTTGCTGCGAGGATCTTTATGACCATTCTCCTGTGTCTTTTTTGCTGTTCCCAGACAGCGGAGTGAGGGGGCGATTGGCAGGCAAGGGTGGACTGGGGAGGTTTCCTCATCGACAAATTATTTATTTTGCGGCTGATCTTAGCGCAACTATATAGTTTCCAAAAGAACTCGACGAATTGTCTCGCGATTTCTTTGTTACCTTACCGCCGATATGTCCGTGAAATCCCTTTAACCACCCTGCATAATACCACTTCACAAGAGAAAATGTCCGGGCGTACGGGGAAGAGAACGAGTACATCACTAATACAGGCGTCCAACATGGTTGCGTTCTCTCACTGTTCCTCCGTGGCATTCTTCGAGGACACACGGGTAGCGCAAAGCCTCTAGGGTCCTGCCTATGTTTATAACATCACTCTGTCAGGAAATTCCATCGAGGTGGAATTCGCCCTTTATCAAATGATTTTTGCCTCCTGCAAGTCCGGCATACGAGAAAAACCGAAGAACAGCTCGTTGACTTCACATCACAAGAAGTGCCCCTCTTCCTCATAGCTGTCGAAGGACTGGTGACATTCAACTCTCCTGTCTGTCTCTGGCCAATAGCCAATTGCCAAGAGGACATAAGCCGCCGCACACAGCTTACTTACCACATGCCTGCTGGGTTCTGGGAATGCCTGTTATTTGACTGTTCGGTTCAACTAGAGGCAGAAAAATTAAGGCAAAAATCAAAGCCATCCTGTTCTATTGTCTCAGAAACCGATTCCTACGCCCTACTGGTCTTAAGGAAGATTGAATTTTACGATTCCACCTACAGAGCAATCAGTGCACGTTTTAGCCTCAGTGACGTCTACAAAGCTGATGAGCGACTGCTTATCTTTGCAGACCAGTACCATCTCTGTCGAACGACCAGAGTACTTCACTGTTTCCAAAGTCTCCTTATCTGGTACACCATGTACGGGACCTCATCTCGTCTAATAGGCAAAATCCTTATGAATTCATATTTCTGATAGTTGCCGGACGCTGGTTAGTGCGGTGTTCTAAAACGGGTGAGGTCAAGAGATCTGATAGCATTCTGACTCACCTACGCCGCGGTATCTATTTCCTTGCTGTCCTGAATTGCTGAATACTAGAAGTCTTGACTCAGAACCTGTACGAACTATAGGTTTTTGAAGTGTTAACAGTCAAAGCTAACAATTGCTTTGCATCGGGACGCGCACAACAGAACACCAACGCGTGTGTAGCGTTAAAATCTGCCGTCCATGGTGTCACTGAGGAAGCAGCCCGCTTCCCCTAACGACGTTGTAGTTGGTGTCTGTACGTCAGCAATAAATTATTCAGTCATCGATGTCAAGCCCACACTGCGTGATGTCAGTCCTTACTAACACTTTCAACAACTACGACAACCGCCAATACACAGAGCTGTTAATCCAAAATCTCCGTCTCCGTGGAATATGTCACAATCGTCACCGACATGATCATGCTATCTTGACTGTGAACTCGTTTGAAGGGACATATGCATTCTTGGTGAACGCGTCCATAAACATACGAGTCGGCGTTCAGTGCTCTACAAAGCTGGGCTGTTAGTCTGAAGGCCTCAACAAGCTCTTTCTTTCTCAAGGGCCTTCTCGTTTCAGGGGACCCCTTCTGCCTCATTCTGCAGGCTTTACGTTCTGCGCGGGTTGCCGACGCCTAACGAAAGTGCAGTTATTTTATCCTACCGTTCTGGGCACTGGGTAATAAAAAGACATAAGGACTTACCTACCAGTTCGGTCATCCGGTGGAGGGCCTATAACCAGTCGACCCCAGCCCAAGGCCAACCATGCCAACTATCCTAGATTCCAGGCTGCAGGCTGACGTGGACTATGCCTACAGAGTCTCAATTCTTTTATCTGGCTTTAGTGGCCTGAGTAAGAGCGCCTTAAAGGCAGACCAAGTTACTAAGTCCGTTCGCCTAGTTATAACTATGGCAAAGGGTAAGAGCTTCTATAATCACATTTTTGGGTAAGATAAATTACTTCTGCTCCTTGGTTATTTGAAATCCAGGAGGTGAAGCGCCTAACCGACATTAGGGCCATCTTTTAGTCTAGGGCTGAGAACGGAAATGCATCTTTCTTTCGGATAGCTACAGCCTGCCGAGCCGTATGCATCCCCCGATTAGTCATGATATCAAAATCTTTATCATGAATCTGCTATTTTGCAAGTACCAGGCAATGTAGTCTGAAAATGAACGAACGCTTGCAGAGTCCGATTGTCACCGTTTGCAAAAAATTTCCCACATGTGTTAATCTGTTTCATATCCAACAAAGCAATTCATTTCAACTGCGGGGATCCACAGAGACTCGTGTATCGTCTCTTAACGGGAATCCAAGTAGTCTGGACGCACTTCGCGATGGAAATCGAATGGCTTCGCCTCTGCATTATTGACAAGAAAGGCGTAACCGAAGGTGTATTTTGCTGCTGACCGCCATGAATCTGAGGATGTAGTCGGGCAAACGGTTTGGGAGGTCCAACTTAGGAAGTGAAGTGTATGAGCTACTGAGCTTTGATCCTCACCACAGGCATCCCTACGTATGGGTCGGCCAGTGATGGTCGTGGCTACCATAGTTCGACGATTGATGGCAGTCCACGGGGTCTTACGTACATTGAAAGACAGTCCCGAGGCCTTTCGCAAGTTGCGAACGCGCATCGCATGTTCTTGCGTTTGCCATTAGATTTTGCACTAATATCCTTGGGCCATGACCAAGATCTCGCTTCCACTGAGAATTCCTGTTTTTTTCGACAAGCAGAAAGGAAGGGGCTTCTCGATCGACCAGATGAGGTGTATGACAAAACTAAAGAATATGAACTCATTCTCGCATAATCCAATTGGCTATCAGCGGACCTCAAGTTTTTTCCCTTGGGTTGATGTCCTGTTATATTTCGCGGATGCCGACCGTATGCCAATTTTCGTTTGTCCCGCTCAAACTTGTAGAGGAAATAAGCAAAAAGTTACGAGCACCCCGACTGGCGTACTTTGGGCATCCCAACACGCTCTACAGTATGAAGTCTGACGTTTTTCGTTGTGATCTCGTCTAGAATGGTGCGTGACCTGTGTTAAATTACCTTTATGACATAAAAGATGTAGTTAGGAGCCAATTAAGATTCCGTCAACTTATGATGGAGTTTGGGGACCTGGAGTTATCGAGTCTCCATCTTGCCTGAGAAGTTCAGCGTTATGAGAGCGCACACTCGATTCTCTGTTTTCAAAATGACGGTGCCCTGGCAATCAGAATGTAATTATTTTGACATCTTTTGCCAACGTTCCACCAACTGCGTCTTTTCACCAAGTCTCATCTCTTTAATTTATTTGCGGATGAACTGATCGAAAGGAAAATCAGAGTGAGTCTTTAAAGGCTATTCTATTGACATGGACTTCAGATTGGATTTCACACAGTATGTTGTACTGCTGCCTGCGAACCCCTCAACTTGTTAGCTTAGAAAGGGTTGGCGGAACCGGCTAATCGTCGTCCTACCAGTGTCAGTTCTCCCTGTCAAAAAGTCGCTGCGAGTACTCCCCAGTTTTGTCTTGTTTATGTTTTTTTCTTGGGAAAGATCAATCGATGAACTGGCGAACTCAACAGCTGTCCATCGAATAGGGCATGGGGTACTCGTTCTTCGAACTTGATGCGTCTGTACCCCATTTTTTCCTCATTGATTTGCTTTTGAGTCGCTGTTTGTGTGAAAGCGAGCTACTAATATTCCTAATAGTGTTTTAAATGCCAATACTTTTACAATTTTCGACAAATTTCCAGAGTTCAATCGAAATGTCATGGGCGATTGCTGCATATGACCATGCAGAGACACACTTCAGCCTCCTTTGCGTCGTTCCTGACTGCCGCCAGCTGAGGTTGTCATCTAACGATGATCTCATCTACAAGAAATTCCGTCAGGCATTTCCAGATCTGGAAGTTGAACATTTGTCCGAGGAAATGCTTAAATCCCCAGAACAGAAAGAGGCAAGTCGAATTGTCGAATTATAACAACACCAAGCACTGCTATTACATGAGTTTTGTTTTTCATCGATTTTGTGTCTCGGTCAGGTTTCCACCAGTTTCTGGCCTCGTTAAACTCTCCCGTAACCTTCGTACCCTGGAGAATACTTCAAAATCAGCGACCTCTGTCAAGAATGTGTATATATCAAGCACCACTCGTTCGATAGGTCGCCGCCGTATCTGTCATTATCTCCCCTACCAGTTCGCAAATCTAGTTGGCTTTCACGTCGTTCACTGGGTAACTCACGTGCCGTAAATGTCTGGATAACCTGTTTGCTGGACGCATTTTTTCCAAAATAAGCTAATTTTATCCCTCCCAACAAGACTAAATCCGTTCGAATATTTGGATGACAAGCTCATAACAGTAATCATTGATTAAAAGCTCTTGGGACACAGCACGTACTGAAATCCAAACAGCTGCCCTTCCTTCTAACCTACGCGCCCTTATATATCCTGTTTTTCTGTATGGACCTTGAATCTCATTACCAGTAACAGCGTAGATTGTTCCTACCAGACGTCGTGCTGTTAGTTCATGGTACTTCGGAGTTGGAGCAATTTCAATAATGCCTGTTATTTCTGATGGTTGTGGGGCATACAACATGCTATAACGGGAGGTAATAATGACATGGCGTCTCATACTGTTAACGGTTTTATCTGGAATGACTCTGAAGTCATCTGGCCTTAATTCTATGGCTAGCCGGCGTCCCGATTTCATAGGTTCGTTTGCTCATTGCAAATTAGCCACCTAACGCGCCTCTCACTGTCACGATTTTTGTTCACTTTTTCCCGGTAGCGTCAGTGAAAGGAACCATTGAGAGACGAAATCATATTTTCAATTTCTCTCCAGCTACCGGTTTACAGATTATCGGTTGGTGGTAGTTTTCGGTCTTTTAGAATCGAGCTGAAGCCGCCTGTCGGTCGGATTGCCGTTGAAGCCAACTGCTTTTACCTCTGAAATCCATGTTAATTCTCATGGGCACATTCGGGCTCACTTGAGGGCTAAGTGGATTCTAGCATTGCATATTGCCTAACCTTCATTCTCACACACTGCAGAGGTCCTTAGAGCGAATAGCTGTCGCGCCTGCTAGTGGCCGACGTACATTTATCCTGTTTACTCAAGTCTTCCGAGCAGGAAATCCGTCTTGTACTTCGCCAAGTTTTCACCTTGTTTTCTTCTTTATCGGGGTCTGTTTTCGTTTGTAGAGACTAAGTTAGCTGCGCATAGCCATAAACAGCACGTAGTTGAAATGTGTTGCCTACAAAGGCAAAGGAGGCTGGAATGGTCACCTCAGGCTCATCTACTATCATTAGCCAGTCCCAAGGTAATGTCAGGCTGGGAAGCTCTAATGCTTGAACCGGGGTTCACCCTGTCATTGCCCTTGAAATTCGACCACGGACTAACACTGTTGACTGCGGTCTGGCTCGATCGCGGAAAGGTGTGCGGCAGTTTGGTTTTGCCTGGTAGATCCGGACGAGAACCATTATTTCTCCAAGTCATGTTTTTGAATCATCGCTTGTCAATTGCTCTGCGACCGCCTGTGAGGGCCTCAGAGCGCAGCTCTAAGGCAAAACAGAACGCTCGTATTCCGTCCTGCGGTTGTTCTAGCATGGGAACGCTACTTCCACATGAACCAAGGGCGACTCATATCTCCATCAAGCCGGTGAGCACTGCTCTCTCTCTCTCTCTCTCTCTCTCTCTCCCTCTCTCTCCCTCTCTCTCCAATTTGCATTTTTGACCAAAGTGCACGTACAACTTGTGAGGGATTCTGAGTTTCCGTTTTTTCACAAAAGGTCCGGATTCATGAAAGCAGAGCATGTTGACAGAGGTGATGGCTTGATATCTAGGATGTGAATGCATTTTACAAAGTCTTCTGCGCGCCGGTATTTCTTAAGCGTAATTTACTACCCAAGGCAACACTTGCTGTCCAAGTTTGGTTTCATTAATTGTCAAAAAGGACCCGTGTAAAGCGCAGCTGAATTTTTGGGTCTTGTCGCTACGTCATTTTTCCTTTTTATCTTTTAGCTTTGGCGCCCATTCTGCATGGAATTTGAGGGCGTCATTGAGGATTTCAATCAAGGTACCCTCCTTCGACTAGATGCAAACAAGGGCTACGATGAAGCCAACACATGTGTCGTCCCCAGGATCCAGTTCCTTGCCATTGAGATCGCTCGAAATCGGCAGGGCTTGAATGATCGTGTGAAGAAGACGGCAGTAGGCTCCTAGCGCCTTCCAGTTCCAGCTTTTTCAGTACCTCGAAATGAACCGCCGCTCCGCGGCAAACATTAAAATGCCACATATTGTATTTTTTACTTGACCTCTAGAGAATGTACAAACCTGAAGAGGCTGTTGCGATCGCATTTTTTTCTGGTAATTAGGTTTCAGTTTTCGCCGGGCCCTCTGAATCGTTATATAATGCAGTGGCCGTTATCTGCTTGATTGACATAAGTAAGTACTATTTTAATAAGCAGCATTATTATAAAATGAGTAAAGTGAAACTGTGCAGTCCGAGTATAATTAGTGGGCCTAGCGACCACACGCAACGTCCATCTACGTGCACCGGTTGCCGGTGAATTTCATTT